>SCDY01002547.1:0-12811 GCA_004143825.1 Drosophila micromelanica | reverse complement strand
CCATTAAATTTTGCAATTTATTTAATTATATATATATATATATATATATATATATATATATATTTTTTTTTTTTTTTTTGCCTTTCTACCTGTGATTTCTTTTGTTTTTTCTTTTTGTAAATGCTTGAATTTTATTTGACTTTGCTTCTTAAGACCAACTTTTTTTGTAGTCATGTAAGGATTCTTTGCTTTGATGTCTGGCAAAATAAGACTGACGCGTCACCCGTTATTCATACACATATGTACGGATATTATAGTACAATTACCATAAACATCGTGCTTGTGCTATCATAGTAATCAACATATTGCACACTCAATTTGTTTTTACTATATAGCGAACATCTCCGCCCATAAATGACTTTTATACGATTTGAACTAACTTTACGTACTTTTAACTGTAGCTGTTACCGGAATTTTGACTAAACAACTGACTATCAGCGCCAGTTTATTATAGGATCTGTTTCGAATTTTTCATTTACACTAATAATATACTTGTATGTGTGTATGTCTAGTTGTATGTTGCTGTGTATGTCTGTGTTTTGGTTTGTTGTATAAGTATAAGTATATAGCAATATAAATAATTTGTATATAAAGTTCTTGTTTATGCTGTGGTCTACGTTGCAGTCAACGCCGTTTTAATCCTCATAATCGCTGTTGTTTTTTAAAGCGTCAAGCGTTTGAAAACATACTGTTCCTGTTATAGCCTAATAACAGTAACATGGAACGATTGACATCAGAGCACAAAAATTGTATTGGTGCGACATATGTATGCATCTTTACCAATATTTGAGGGGATGTCGTTTTTGTTGCTGCTGTTGTTATTGTCGCTGCTGCTTAACGCTGACTGCGCGCAACCACCGCCACGTTGACCCTACCCCACCCTTTTATACGCATTGTGCACAACACTTAGTTCCACACGCGCAAGAACGAGTCCCACGATCCTGTTGCTACAGCCATGCCATTTTCAGTGACCCCCAAACATGAAACACGATTATCATGACCTGCTAAAATTCCTGAGCGCTCTGCTTTCATTGTATCCCATACATTACAATTAAAATCGTCATACCCCGCCAATAGAAGACGGCCGCTTTTTGAGAACGCAACAGAGGTAATACCACAAATGATGTTGTCATGCGAATACATAGCCAATTCCTGATCGGCACGTATGTCAAAAAGGCGACAGGTTGCATCATCAGATCCTGTCGCAAAGGCTTGTCCATTAGGGAAGAAGGTGACTGCGTTGATATCAGATTCATGTCCGGGAAACGTTTGTTTGCATACACCTTCACGTATGTCCCACAACTTAGCTGACGCGTCACATGCACCTGACACAAAAGTTTTGCATTGCGGTGCCAGAGAAAGTGCCATTACATCTCCCGTATGACCAAGAAAAGAGGTTACCTGCAAACCAGTTTCGATGTCCCATAGACCGCACGACATATCACCTGAGCTTGTCACAATTTGATTGTCGTCCAGAAACCGACAGCACGATAGATAGCCACCATGGCCCGGCAGCTCACGGGACACACGTACATTACCTTCGCGTGTCTTTAGGTTATAAATTGAACACATGTTGTCGAGACCACCGCAAGCAACATAGCTTCCAGATGGAGCGTATGCACAGGTCATCACCCACGAAGAACGCAGCGGTATGGCGTGAACTTTGTTCGTAGTGTGCGAGTCCCAGACGATCAGTTTACCATCTTGTGAGGCTGATACAAGGTTTCTGGAGTCATTACCCCAATGCATGGCATAAATTTTGGCCAAGTGGCCGCGCAGCGTACGTCGCGTGCGCATTTGTATACGTCCAATAGGTTCCAGCAAAGCGGCAGCTTGCAACAGGGAGGTATCGCAAGCAGCTTTTCGTGCATCTCGAATAGCATTCTTTAGAGACTCAGCTTCTTGTCTTAGACTATCTAGTTCATTCATCTTGTCTTCCTAAGAGTTTCGCTCTTCTTTTAAATGTTTTCTCTTTTCCACTCGTAGTGTCTCTAAGGCTTGTCAACAAGACGTAAGCAACTAGACTAACTGACTTGCTGAATTTCTTGCTTCAAAGCTAAATATGTTATTTGAATTAGTTTAATATATATTGTTATAAAAACATCAACTCACGTTTCTATATATTTTGATTGCAGTGTTTTTGTCAGCGTTGCCTGTTGATTGTTTGTTGTCTGCCGTCGCTTTCAAGTACGCCTTCATACAGCAATGTCATTCACCGGTAATGATTGTTTTCAAATGAAGATGATTTGTCTTCAAGGTCTAAAGACACAATATTGTTTCTATACTTGAAATTTTTAGAAACACAGATTATCCGCGTTAGCCTATTGGTTCATTTTATATTAATTCTTGCAAAACACTTGCATGCCTTCGCCGACTGTAAATGAGTTTATGTATGTATTAGTTTTAATTTCGTTTTCAATCCGCGTGGACGAATGCACATTTGATGAACTAAAACTCTGTACCTAACCGATGATTTTTTTTAACCCTATTATACTCCGTTTCACAAATCTTAAGGGCGTGTGCCAATCGCCTTCTAACTGTCCTTTTAGTTATCTTTAAACCTTCTTGCTTTTGTCTATAATTAATTGTAAATATATATATTTAATAGATTCAAAGACGATGAATGAAATTTGCTCACAAAGTTCCTCAGCTTCTGCTTGTTTGGTGTTTTTTTTTTTTTTAGTTTAAGCAGCGTATATTCCATGCATATCCACTGTATTGTTATTTTCAGATATGCGCTTACACTTCTGAAACATTTAACTATAAATTTAACTATCAGGGGCAAAGTATTTAATTCTTTTACCGTTAGCCGCTCGATTGGTCCGCCTGTTTTACCCGTGCTGCTGCCTTCTCTTGTTTTCTCGATTCGCTTTTTTGGTACACCAAAATTGCAGTTTTCGCACCACCGCTGTCTCTACCAATCGAAGTTATTGGAGCAAGCAGTACAGCCAGTGTTACAAAGTGGTAGGTATAGGTATGTACGGTAACGTAAGCAGGTTGACATGTATGCACACAATATCGGCGCGACAGGCATAGTTTAATGACAGAGCATTTATCCCGTTCGCACCAACAGAAAACGTGATTTCATGAAATTGACAGAACGAGAAAGAAGTAGAAGAGAAAAATCAATTTTAAATATTAAAATATTTCAGATTACTATTATTTATATTTGAATACACTTAATATGTTCTTTTTAAATTTACACATTATATTATTTACCAATGGACACCAGCATTAATCATTTCAACATTTAATATGTGCACAATGAAAAAATGTTAGGCGTAGCATACGTACATACATATGTAGTATCAGTCACTCGAGCTATAAAAACTATTTAAAAAGTGAACACACCTGGCCACCTCAGTCACGGTCTTCAACAAGTAACTTTTGTAGTAATTTCTGATGCTTAAGGATTACAAGACTATATACACATCAATCTGCTTAACAGCATGGATTTTTCTGTGTATGTAGATATTTAAACCTGTAAACTAATCGCCTGTAGCTCCGCCTTTTCACAGTATATCAATCTTAACTCCTCATTTGCACTTTACAATTGGTAGCCAACACCTAGAACTCATACAGGCATGCACAAAAAGTATCGATTGTACTAGAAAATCGATAAGCCTAACAGCATGAACGACAACTCCCTGCGTTTACACGGGTCACAATATGTTATATCTTGTATTTATTACTACATATTCATTTATTCCCAATATATATAATGCAAGTGTATATAATAACATTGTAATAATAAATAAATATATAACTATTTATAACCTAAATTTTTTTAATAATGTTTTGCTATTTCAAACATGAGCTTGTTTTTAAGATTATTTTGTATGCAAGTGCAGGTAACAATTTTTAAAAAGATTTTATTACAAAAGTTTAACCAATTTACGTGATAAATATTCGTATCCAGTAGCCGTGAAAAGTCTAGGTTCTAATTTTTATAAGATGGACATATGGACATATTTGTTTTTTATCGCGAAAACGTGGAAAACCAATAGCACCTAAAATCGCATATTTGTAAAGTCCAGAAATTTTAAGCTAGAGTCACAAAACTTGGTATGTATATAGCTGGTGACCTCCCTAAAAAATTGCAACCTTGATATCCCAGCCAGGTCCACTAAGACGCCCCCAGCACCCTCGCCCTAAAAAATCGGATATGTCTACATCTCCCTCAGTTGTTGACCTAGAGTCATCAAATTTTGCGTATATATTGCAGGAATGCTCCCCAAAACAGCACAAAAAAATTTGTATGCCGATATACCTGATAGCTCGAATCGATAAGTGCTGCATATTTGCAAAATTTTAAAGCTAGAGTCGCCACATTTGGAACGTCGACAGCGGTCGACCTCTCCTAAAGATTGCTTTCTTATTATGCCGGCACGCCAACTAGAGCGCCCTCAGCGCCCCGCCCCGCCGCAAATTCCTATATCTCCCACAGTTTTTAAGTTTTAGAGTTACCAAATTTAGAGGATAGATAACTGGTCACCCACTTTAAAGATCGGCACAAAATTTCGACGCTAAATTGAGGTATTTCTTGTGGCAAATCGTTCGCAATTCCCATAAATAGAATTGCGTTAATTCAGCGGCGTCCACACGGAGTAGGTAAACTTTTACGAGATGTTTACAACAGTTATTGGCAATGCAATCGAACTCACTCTTATTGAGAGGTTGCAGTATTTTCGTTCCACACAAAACTAAATCTCTCACTGTTCTTTTCGTCTAAACACCACTTAAAATCTCGACCTTAGGTTTTGCAGCGACTATCAGTGCAGTCATTGCGCCAACAATTACAGATAACCAGCCCGGATGTTCAGTAAATACTGCTGATAAGGATGGCTCTTCGAACATTCAGATAGCTCATCCGTAGCGTATTGTTCCTCATCGAATTGACCTGCGCATAGGAGCGAATTGCTCTGCAATTGACAGATTTAGCTTGCACCAGGTTTATCAGAACACTCATCTTGGCTGGATTTTATCTGGTGGTGGGCGATTGTGATGTGTAGGACACGGAGAATGTAATACGATTTCCCTCAAGAGAATATTAAAATCGGTTGCCCATCAAACGCAACACTGTTTTCTTAGGCGACTCCTTTCTGCAGGCTAAACACTGTTTCGAAAAATTTGAATCAAATCTTTCGCGCAGCCTTCGTCTAAAGGATCAGTATTTGGCCTTCATCAGAGAATATCTTGACCATAGCCACATGACCTATACCTGTAGCTGTAAATGTTCAGACTGATGAGCAGGTTTGTAAAGCCTTGCAATTGCTTGCAGTATTGAACTAGTACGCCGAAGTGCATCACATAAAACGAATAGCGTGATGAGTATATTCCAACTGATTTTATTTCTTACAATCCTGGACTTATATAGGGTGTAGCCTAGAAGCTTTTATAAAAACGTTTCACTTCACACCATTCCAGTCAACGAGGTTATTTGCATTAAAGACTGCTATCTTACGCAAATAATTGTTTGCATTAGCGCACAGCTTCTCACATCTTTTATAATGCAGGATATAAAAAACAAAGAGTTCATACTCTTATCGAGGAATCCATTTTCCATAAAAGGTTATAAAAAAATAATTTTTAAAACGAATTCTAAAACAACACAAATATAACATTTTTATTATGCAAATTATACTAAATTGTATATTAAGGACAAATAAAATTATTAGTTTCTAAATTAGGCCAGGCGCAGCTGTTCCAGCAGAGGGTGGCCAAACATTAGGCATAAATTGGGCCACAGTCAGATTGGGCGCGAGACACGGAAATATCGAAATCTTACTCCGTTTACAGGCATTTTCGCCTTTTACACCGTAAACATTAAAAAGTTGTAATGATGGTTTAATTGTTTTGTGCAAATGTATTTAACACACAGAAGGAAGGTCATCCGAATCTATACAGTGTATATATTATTAATCAGTAATGCGAACCGATTCGATTTAGGCATTTCAGTGTCTGCCCGTCCGTCACTTACACACACACAACGCACTATTGGTGCCACTAGCTTTCAAAGTCTGAGACACTCTAAGAAAAAGAAAGGAAAGTATCGATTCGTATCGATATCAATGAAACGGAGCAAGTTATCGAAAAATGTGAACTTGTTCTGCGTATGATATTTACGAATTGAATGAACAAACTCAGCTCGTCGTCCTGATCAAGAATATATATACTTTATGGGTTCGAAGATGCCTCCTTCTGCCTTTTACATACATTTGCACAAAACCATTATATCCTTTTTAAAACGAGGCGGATACATTGAAGCATCGTGAAATACCTTTAGTTTAGAGCTGACTTCCGATACCCTTGCATGCGCATTGCAAGTGATCCGCGATCATCTGTTTGGATTGCGGCCGATACGATAAAGCTTCGTGGGATGGCTTTAGTTTAAAGTTAATTTAGTTTTTATTTACTTTTACTTTCAATAAACTCTACACATAATCTAACATAATGTTACAATATAAAAATCTGAAAAATAAAAAACTAAAGAAAAATATATCAGAGTCTGGTTAATTTTTATGAGTGTGGGTTGAAATGTTTATGATCTCGATAATAACAAAAAGACCGGATTATCGAAAATATGAAAAATATATATATATAAATTTAATCCGCGTATGTATATACACCCACTTAAAACAAACTTTAAAAACTTCAACTTCAGCTCTGCATACACAGGTGTGGGTAAGTTTGACACACAAATGTGTGCATAATATTACAACTCTTATGCAGACAGCCGTTCGCGAGTTCAAAGTGATCATTTTGACAGCGCAAGAGGAAAACAGGCGATACCTCGTTTGGGACTGCATGGATAATCCATGTGGGCACATATGCAGGATATGCCGGGGACGAAAGCGGAGCACGCATCTGGGATGTCTGTGTTTGGATAGCGACTGCTCTCCTCTGTAACTTCTTCCCTGTTGCGCAGTTGACTGTGGACATAGCCATTCCGGACGCAGATGATCGAAATCTCGAAGCCTTTAAAATTGGGGTGTGTGTCGCCCGGCTGAAAAGCCAGCGCTTTCCTGTTTGGGTGGGTGTTGCTCTCGTGCTGTCTAGGGCCCTGACAAGGATTGAAGAGATCCAGCTTTCTATCGGGGTATTTTGCGACTGCAAGTGTTTGCCAAAGTGCATGGTTGTGGAGAAGTTTTTTCAGCGGCAAAAAGGCCAGGATGACCAGCTAAATAGGTGAAGTTAATGTTGCGGTCACCCGTGGGTGTCCTCAGGGATCCATAAGTGGCCCATTCATTTGGGATGTCAGTGGTGCCGCTATTTCAGAAAAGTTCCTAACCGACGGTACCATCACGCGGTCAATCGTCCAGCAATCAAACAGACTCTTCGCCAGCAGCCTCAGATATTTTATGTATGTTGCAAAGCCTTGAGCGATGATCAAAAGATCTTCCAGATACATGAACACATTTGACATGAGCTGCGTGGGGACTATCTTGTCCATTAAATGGCCACTCTCTGAGCGGCGGTACACAGTCCGAAAGGAATCATGGCAAATAGATAGAGCGGACGTCCTGGCACAATAAAGAGGAACGAGTTTTATCCGGCCTTCGGACAATGGTAGTGTACTACACGGACAATTACTGACTTCGAAAAGCCCCAAGGCCATCTTAAATATGTATCCCGCCAAAGTCCACTTCCTGCATCGCTGGTTTGTTTATAAGGACGTGGGTTTTTGGTGAATAAAGTTTAATTGATAGCAACTCTATCGTCGAAAGAAACCAGAAATGTTCCGGAGAGCAACTGTAAAACAGGATTGTTATTGCTATGTTCACGTTTGCGTCGTTGATGATGATGACCCCATTGTCTTTTATTGTGACTGGGTTCAGTTGGCTAGTGTGCGTGCTGCAGTGAGCTACATCTCCGAAGAACAGCTTCTGGGAACATGTTGGGGTGTTCCGCATCTTACAGAAAGTGGTACTTATTGTCAGTTTACAGTCCTCGACCGCAAAGGTGTGGGACACGAAGTTAGCAATAGTGTTGTTCTCCAAGTCTAGAGAAACTCCCGTATGCTGTACGGTGTAGACAATAATCTTCCTACAAACTAACATCCGCTTAGGGTACTTGATTAAAAAGTACAAAAAAGCATTATTTTGAAAGGCTACTTCTAAACGATTTACTAGACTGATAGTTATGAGGTGACAAATGGCCATTTCTATTAATAAGATTCACTTTAGCAAGAGTAATTGAAAATATTAAGTTCTTTAAATCAGTTATTGCGATCCGAGTTTTTGCCAATATTATTTCAAACAAAATGAGCGTTGTCTGTTCTATCACTTTTGTGGATTAAATTAAGTATTTTTTCTAATTCTTGAAGCCGAGTTGTGTTTTAGTAATAATTTCTATCTGCCTATTTGCTGAATCTATTAGTTAGCCTTGCCTAATGTGAAATTAGAGACTCTATATTAAATTTTATTGTCTTATGTTCTCCTTATGGATCATACCCTTTCACTAGAACTGTCGAACTCAAATCAGATTCTACAATTTCTTCGACATAAAATGGGGTCAATTTATTTCCTAACATTTTATTAGACTTAACCAAAACTTTATCTCCTATCTGATATGACTTTTCTGACCTGTTATTATTTTCTCGCTTGATTTTTTTTCTACTACTACTACTAGCCTGCTTTATGCCAATCTCAAAAGCTGCACAGTTTGAGCGCATGACTTCGATTGTTTGTTTTTATTAGTAACGGAATGAACCGATCGGTTAAAAGCTATTGTCGCCATGAATTTTTAATCAACGGTTTCATCCCACCCGTTGGCTTCTTTCATAGCGCGTGCGATGTCTAACTATGGAATCCGTTGACCTAACTATTCGAAGTGCTGTGTAGTGGAGGCACATTTGATATTCAGATACTATTACTGTTTGATAACATTGATTTCATAGTTTCCGAATTATTGTCACAATAAATTTTTTGCGCATCTGGGAACACGTCCAAGATTGCCCGTGAAGCGGTTGGCTGAACTACAGGTAACATATAGTATAGAATATAGTACATTGGGTTTCTGTAATGTTCGGCATGCTGTCGGTCCGGCGCTATTGAAGATAGAGGCTTCAAACCCTGGATATATTCCTGTAGTTATCCTTTCTAACAAAGTGTTAAGACTTTTTTGCCACGCCCACTGGGAGGCTGGCATATCATATCATATCGATACGCCTCAAATCGTAAATCGAAAAAAGGTGAATATTTGCCACAATTTTAAAGATGCGAGTCACAAAATATTATATGTAAATAGCTGGTAGCCCCTCAAAAGATTGCATCCTTTATGTCCCAAACGCCACCAGCGTTTGCCGCCATATAGTGGCAACAACTTTTAATATAATGCGAAAATTAATGTTTTATTTAATTCAAAAAACGTAAGGGAGGAAGAATAACCGGACCATAAAATCAGTCGTGCGTAAGTTTCAACTTAATGGGAACACAATTTAAATCAGCCCATTGCAGGAAGAATGGGAATGAAGAATGTGTATATGTGTACATTTTAATGTAGTGTGGCGTAGGTATTAAAAGCCTTAGGATCACAGGAGCGTGTTCACTGAGACGGCTTTCGGTGATATGCGATTAGTGGAAAAAATTAAAAAAAATTAATTGTAAATATACCGAAACGGCGATACTTGGCAGAATAGATGACTAGCCATTGGTCACGTCCAGAATGTCGATATGCCGCTATGTCACTTACGCTCTTAGAATACAGTAATTTTGTTTAGTTATGTGTGTTTAAACCAGTTTCTGTTTGTGACCCATGGTACAGTTGTTATGTAACCATGCGATGCCTCTTACCGATAGATATCGAGGTAAGAAATCACAGAAATTTAACTAGTGTAACTAGGGAGCCTCATCACAGCTGATGAGCGAGTCCGTTGATGTCACTTAATGTAATTTGTGGTTTATATTTTTTTGTTTATCAAACGATTTGGTAGGTGACTTAGGTTGGAGTGGCGGCTGATTACATGATTGTTGTAAATTATTTATCTCAATATTGTGTTTGTCATTTGTTAGCTTTTGTTATACCCTGAGCCCATTAAAAACGGGTAAACAAGAGTATAATGGTTTTGTGCAAATGTATGTATATATTCTTGATCAGCATCACTAGCCGAATCAAGCTATGTCCGTGCGTCTGTCTGTTTGTTTGTCTGTATGAACACGTCGATTTCAGAGACTACAAAAGCTAGAAAGCTGATCTTCGACTGATTCGGTTCGTATAAACCATACGCATATTAAGTTTATTTCAAAAGATCCATAACTCTTTCCGTTTTCTTATTATCGATATTTATCGCTTTTTTTACATGGTTTTTTAAGCATAACTCCCAAACCATAAAAGCTAAAGCCGCCAAATTTTTATTTTATTATGTTCGCGTAAGGCATACGAAGAATTTAAAACATTCCGGGCTTGGATACCTCCCCCCAATCGCCCCCAATATCGATAATTGGTTGGTTTGTAAATTAATTTTGATGCACTGAATAAGTCCTGAAAATTTCATAACGATCATACATTTAATTTAAGAGCAAATCAAGAATGTCTTTTCTGTAGTGGGGCCAAGCTGCAGCACAAGAAATTTTTATGTTCATGCGCACACACACATGCACATGCAAAATTTTGTCTAACGCTTTTCTTGGAATTTTTTGCATAGTAATATTGCCAGTGAGTTTAATGGTTTTGGCAATATTCAAAATATATATAGCTTTAAGAGAGCGCGGGCTTTATCGATTTTTCGATTGTTGCTATTGCAACAATGCATGTCTCATCACAAAACGCACAGCAAGCGTCTATCGATTCAGTCTTTAGCCTGCGATTGCCCTCACGCTACCGACTTTTCTGAGTATCGTCGATTTCCGAATACAATTTTACAATTTTTGCGATTTTTTCGGTTGGTAAGCGAGTGAAATAAAATAGTTGGTGACAAAGTTTGTTGTAAAAGCACAAATTGTTAACCAATTTTTTTTGGCGGCTAATTTTCGCCACTGGTGGCAACATTAAACCTGCATGTGTGTGTGTGTGTGCTTGTGTTCTACGTACTGAGTGATTCGTGTGTGTGTATTAGTGCAGAAAACGTTACATTTTGGTAGACGCACTCCCCCTTGTCCCCTCTTCTATTAGAGTGTTGAGTGTTTTTGCGTGAGTGTTGTTTTCTGAGTCCGTGTCCGAGTCGTGTAAAGGGCTGCGTTGATTTTGCTTCGCGCATAAGTAACCTGCTGCGCTGTTATTCAGAAAGGAAAAAATCGCAAGTCTTATTTAAATCATATTTAAAATATTTACATTGTCTTTTTGAAGACTACATATTTATAAATTTATTATTTTAATTAATTATTAATATTATCTATTATATAATTTTCTGTAGGCTGCCTGTAAATATATATAAATATATACTATAATATATAAATTTATATATTGTTTATTTTAGAGGCTTTTTATATATATTTAAAATGATTAATAATTATACTTTATTATAATATTTAAATCTTATAATTTATTATATTATATTATATATTATTTTTGAGGTTTTTATATTTATATATAGTTTTTATGTACACATAAGCCAAAATGCCTAGGGTAAAACGTTTGTCAGCAATGAATGGGTCTCAAAGACGAAGAGCTAGGAATCAATTAAATAGGTCGAATTTAGAATATGCCGAGCAGGAAAGATTGAATAACGGGGAGAACGAGGAATTCAGCCAAGCTGAAAGAATTAGAGATAGTCAACGTCACCAAATTCGTCGAAATAATTTAAGATTTAGAACTACTGAACAAGGACTCTTCGCGACGATCGAGTCGCAGACAAGACCCAGTTTATAGGGCAAAGAACAAGGACGAGACACTGTTCGACTCGCTACACAACGAGCTAATTCTCCAGTTAGACAACTGGAGCAAACAGTGAACACTTCGCGACGATCGCGTCGCAGACAAGACCCAGTTTATTGGGCAGACGAACAAGGACGAGATACTTCACAACGCTCTACGCAACGCAGACTAGATCCTGTTTACAGGGCAGACGAACAAGGTCGAGACACTGTACGAGCACGCCGCCGAAAAGACATAGCAAGACGAATATTAGAGAAAGGGATAGGAGTCAACGATCTCAGGTTAGAAATAATCCAATTCGCAGGATCATTGAACAGGCACAAAATACAAGTGCAAGGAGAAGTGCTCGAATTCAAGAACGACAGGTGGCTTTTGATGCCAATAGAAATTTATCGCAGAGAGTAAGCCAGCATAGAAACAATAGAGGTAATAGAATAGCGGAAAATAGGAGAAATGCCACCAGGAATAGGCAAGAACGTGCGAATATATATAATATATATATATTATATATATATATAATAAAACAGTCAAACAGGGACCCGATCAGGTTTGCATATGTTGCAAGGGTTTGTGGTTTCCACATCAAGTGGACAAAATTTTTCGCGAGGTTATAAAAAGTAAGTGTAGCGCTGACGTTAGTTCAGATATATTATATCTATGGCCTAGATTTTCCCGATCTTCCGGATTGCTTGAAAGGCTTAACGCCTTTAGAGGACCGGCTTGTTGCTCCACGCCTTCCTTTTTTGATAATTAAGTCCTTAGGATATGGCCGCGAAAAAAAACAATTAAAGGAGCTATGGTTAATGTGCCAATTCCTGTGGCCAATGAAGTAACGTCCAAGGACGTTTAATGAAGCCGAGGTAGTTCAACTTCCTCTTAAGCGTAGGATGGAATATAGCCATGATTTCATGGCTGAAACCATTAGTCCTTCTAAAGTTGCTGATGCAATTAGATCTTAGTCAGCACCGAACTTTACAGGAAGCACCAAATAGCTATT
>SCDY01002546.1:0-12142 GCA_004143825.1 Drosophila micromelanica | reverse complement strand
GCAGGCAACAATAAAAACAGGAGCAACAACAAAGTTGGCACAAAGTAATAAGTGCACGCCAAGGGAATTTAAATTAAGTTACAAACTTTGCATATTAAGCGCCTTATACACACCACACATACACATATAGGGCACCCCACGCCCAGCAGCTACCCTGTAAACTAAACAAACTCACTTGCAAATACAAACAGAAAACTTCAATGAAATTTACCAATACTCGCAGTTACCCTTTCAACCACATAATGTGCTACACTGTTGGGTCTACACACACACACACACACACACACACGTGTAATGTCCCAACAACAACAACATTAAGTATGCATGGTATATTTAAAAAAGACTCGACTGCGGTATACCCTCTATTGAATTGAATTGCTTTTGAAAGTAGCTAATCTGAGATAGTAGATACTTAATAATAATAATCAGAGATACAAATGAGGAATTTATTTATATAAGGTATTATACAAAAATTAATCATAATAATTAAATTATTTTTTACATACTTACAATTTATAATGTAAATTGAAATAATTAAAAATCAGCAAATAAATATTTGCTGCACCATTAAACTACAGGGTATTGTGGGGCAATGCTGCTCACTTTAGGCTTCTGGTTTGGTGTGGAATGCAGCTTTTGGGCATCGTTTGCCATTGAGTTTGTGAAGGGTTGTGGGAATAAGGGGGCTATATGGGTATATATGTGGGCAAGAACTAATTCGGCAACGGGGGGCTTACATGATTTTCATATTAATGCCAGGCCTGCATAGGCGATATGCCAGCTTGTTAGTCGTCAACATTCAAAATGAGACATTCGACATATTTTGTTTTTTCTTTTTTTTTTTGTATTTTTTGCTTTAAAAGGTTTTCCGGTAAAGTGCTCCTGGGTTGATGCCCATTAAACATGATGTTGGAGCACCGAAATTGCAAACTTCTCTGTTATCTGGGCCGCTGGGCAAATACCAGATGAGATTTTGAGTGTGGCTGAGATTCAGCCACTCAAGATTGCCTTAATATTGATATTGGGGTTACGAGTGCGATTCATATTTTATTACCAATTGGGCGTGGCCACTGCTCGAACGCCTTCGCCTTGGCGGATAGGCACGCTCCAAAATTTTATGATGTGTAAATGGCAAATTAAAACCGACAGACGACCATCAAAAATTCTTTGCTCTGCCCCCAGGGCTGACCATTCCCTTTCATTCCTTTACCGTTTCGTTTGGTATTGAAATAAAATCATAAAATATGATACGATATAATGTGATATTATATGCACGTAAGCGTTCGTCTTCGCATTTTGCCAGGCAAATCATCGACGGAAACAGGTCGTAAACGACAACAAAGGCAACAACAACTTGAGAATGTTTCCCACTATCTGTGGCTGATTTAAGTTCTGTTGTCCTTAACGACTGCGATAGGCCCGAAAATGTTTTTCGCTTTTCTTTTTGGTTTTCCTTTTTACTGGCTCTTCGGCACACTCCTCTGTTAAGGAGTGTGCGGCACATTAAAACCGCACGCGTTTCACTTTTATTATTGCTGCAGAAGTTGCCGGCATCAAAGTGTAGGTGAGTGAACTCTTCCCCTCCCCTCTCTCTCTCTCTCTCTCTCACTCTATGGTCGCATCGATGCGACAAAAATAATCAAGTGCAATCAGCTGTTAACAATTTATGACATTTATTACAATTTCTATGTTCCCTTGCTGTGTAGTACTTGAGATAAAAAAAAAACAGGTTAAGTCGGTACGGAGTTGGGATGTATCTCAAAAATGACATAAAAAATGAATTTATTAATTTTATTAATTTATACGTCCGGAACATATTGAAAATGTCTAAATATCTAAATGTCTATAAAGTATATAGTCTTGATCAGCCGAATAGATCTCTCGAAGTACTTCTGTCTGTCTATCTGTCCTGTCTGTATTGATCTGGAAAACGTTGAGAGCTAGAGACTACAACTTTTCGAATTTAGATTCGTTCATGGCACGCGCAGATCAAGATTCTATCAAGTGATGGATAACTTTAACATTTTTCCTAAAATTGATCAAATGGGTTCAGGGTATATCCTAGTCGGCCGGTTTGTAATAGAGACTTCTAACTTGTTAATATTTTTTTTTTATTTATTTTTGATTTTTATATTTAATTTTTTTGTAATTGGAAATAATTGAACATAATTAAATAAGTTTTTTGAAACCGCCAAACAACTTATATAAAACCAAATAGCTAAGGACCAAAATTCAAATTTAAGTTATTTTTTTGTCCTCAACTGCTATTGCAATAAGTTGATTAACTTTTATTCCCATCATTATTTTTGTGGGCGTGTGGTGGCAATTATTGGCATGTGCCGTGTTTAAAGCGGCACAATTTGAATGTTAAATGGATAATGCCAAGTTGGCCAAGTGGAAGGGTGAAAAGGAAGTCAGTTGGGTTGGATTGCAGTATGCACTCGGAGATATCAGTTTTTAATTGACGGCCTCTCGGGTGTTACGTACTTTGGTGTTGGCCATAAGGGCGATGGGAACGTGAACATGCTGCCGAGGCGTAGGCTCGAGGATTGATGGGAATGGACGAGTGGGGGGCAATTGGCAGCAGCAATTTAAACATCAATAATTGAGAAACTTGAGCCAAATTTGCTGCGTAACTTGAAAATAATTGCCAATTAAAAGTTGAATGAGTCACATCCAAAATTTATAAGCAATCGCGCAACTTCGTCGCGTTTTGTGGAAAATGACAGAGATTCAAATCACGCGCCCGCTCTTATCGATTAGATTGCGAATTTCCCAAACAATTTCCATATGCGTAATTGGCAGCCAATTGGTAATTGCTTAATTCGCTTCAATTAGGCCGCAATCCTTTTTCCAAAAGCTGTTGTTTTTCAAAAACTGTTAACCAATTGAAAATAATTTTCAAAGCGAAAACTGTGAAAAATTATTATGCTAATTATATAAATGTTGCAAGTTTTCTAGCTATAAAATAGTTAGCTGAACTTTGACACAAGTCTAGAATCGCAATATTAAATTTTAAGCAAGAAAAATTTCTTTATCTTATGAATGAAAGTAATCAAGAGAGTACCTTCTATAGAGTTTAAATTAAATAATTGTACTCAAAATTATTAGAAATGTTTTCAAATTCGATCTGGCTACGAGCGCAGCATTTTTTTGGTGTTGGATTTCACAGGACAACTGGACAACTAATCCCGGGCCTTTTGGCCACTTTTCTGTCAAAATTTGAGAGCAAAATCAAAAACAAAGGTGAAAAGGTGAAAAAAGAAGAAGGTGAGGCAAAAAGCATTTGAGGCTCAACGTGTACATTTCAAAAGAGAATCCAAGCGGAGTTCTCGGTAAACGTGTTTAAAACTAGAGCTCACTGCAAACGGTGCAAACAATGCCTCGCTTTGTGGGAACAGAGGTAGGAGCGGGAGCAGGAGCAGGAGCAGGAGCAGGAGCTGGCATCAGTGGCAGTAGCTGTAATATCCTCTGGCAAGCGGACACTGTGCGCACTTTTGTGCGTTTTGCATGAGTGCCAAGGAATCGAGAGGAGTTCCTGACTTGAATACGAACTATGCGAACTACGTGCACCTCGCCCATGTGAAACAATGCGAACAAACAATGCAAAGAGCCGACAAGACCCCAGGCAAATAGCCATACGACACACACACACACACATACAGACACACACACGTGTGCACACATCACTAGAGAAGAGTAGCAATAACAATGGACAAGTTGGTGCTGGTGAAAATGCGGCACAAGTGCGTCCGTAAGTAAACAGTACCAAAGTGAACCTGAACCTCACGTTTCGAACAGCTCGCGCTTTATGCTTTTATCCGCATCAGGTGCCCGAGCAAGCTGAAGCCTCCTTCACATCAATTGTGCCAAGTGAACCGCCGGAAATATTGGCAGACACATACATACATATATTCTAAGTATTCAAAGTAGACCCAACAAATATCCCAAAACATCTGGTGTCTGATTAATAATGGAAACAACTGAGAGCACTCTAATTGGGAACACCGACTAAGAGATACGTTAAAAACTGCGATAAGTACGCACATCATCATCACAATGGAAACTAAATTTTTAAATAACTAAAAACTAAAATTGTAATTTTTTTGAAATTTTCGGATTCAACAAACCATGTCTGCAGTGTTTAAAATGCATTTTTGTTTCTTTTTGGATGTGTGGGAGAAAAATCCAAATTATTTTGAAAACCAAATAAAATTTGGTTTCTACTCCTTTTTTGTGCCTGAGATACGCTAAGAAAAGCAAGTCTTGAAATTGATTTATATATCAATATCGATATAAAAACTTGTTCTTTTTATGGTATAGGAGAATCTATGTTCGAATCTATGGTCTTTAGCTATTTATAATACTAACTTTTATTTAACTCAATCTTAATTAATATGATACTCAATTATGACTACTTAGTATATATATGTTCACTTGAGGGATGGGCTTATCAGTGATCTGCTCACGCATCAATCATGGTTACACTACTTACTAAAGTCCATCCCTTGGCTGGCTTTTTATCTGTTCATTTTGCAAATGTAAGCAAATGGGGGGGTCTTTATATAGATGGGCACCGATATCGCATATCAGTCCTAATAGCAGCTGCCGCGTTATCATCGAATCATGCCCACGGGAGTTTTTTGTCAATATGTACGCATTTCTATTAGCTGACTATCAGCAGTTGTCCCAACCATTACCAGAACACCCCTTCCCCCTCCCAATGCCACTTCACATAAGAACGTCGCCGGTTCATTTAGGCAAAAGCTTTTCATTTTTGCTCGCCAGGTTTTTTTTTCATTCCTTTTTCCATTTGACCGAAACATATGTAAGCACATGTGTGTGTGTGTGTGTGTGTGTGTGTGTGTGTGCTTGTGTTACATAAGTATTTGCGCTCTGTTTGCAAAGTACGCACATTTTTCCTCAATTGACATTTCGGCTAAAAGTCTTTGCCATCAGCGTCACGGAAGTGGTGGGCGGGATTCCGACCATAACAGCCCAGAACAAGCCAAACCGAACCGAACCGAACCGAACCGAACCGAACCGTGCCCAAAACCATTCCCAGTTCGAGTTCCTTTTCCTGTCCTGCTTCCTTTAGGCAAACGACCAAGAAACATAGGTAACACACTTTGTCTCTTTCTCTCTCTCTCTCTGTCTCTGTCTCTGTCTCCCTCTTCTCTTGTTCCTGGCATTTCGCTAATGGTGTGTGCGCTATAAGGCCGTCTAATGCCCGAAGAACCCTTTTATTCAGACTCAGAATCTGACTCTGACTCTGTCCCTCGGCCCTGTAATTGTCGTCCTTGCGAAAAAAGAAAATAAGTAGTATTCAGCTCTCGTCCTCCCCCCCCCTCTGGTGCCTTTTGTAAATGGCAACAATGGCCGTGGAAGGCAAAGGTCCTCAAAGGCTGTAGAGTACAACAAAAATAAATAATGGAATCGAGAAAGCAACATTTTGCTGCATTTATATTTATGTAGCTGGCTCGATAAATGACAGGCTGACATACACATACACATACATATACATATACATATGTATGTATGTATTTAGGATCCCTGGCACGGATCCCCGTCGAGTGTTGTCATGGCCATTGATGTGACTGTTTTGATAATTGCGGGTTTCCAACAGGAAAACGACAATTGAAACAGTTAATTGTCGAGTACCCAGAGTTGGCAAAATAACACTTTTGAATGGAAACACACTGAATAACTGTATTTGAGATATATACAAATGTATCTATTATTTGGCTTTTATAAGCCAACCTTGTTGTTTAAATATATAATAATTATCACAAATGCGGTGGTAGAATATAATTACTAATATTATGAAAAAATAAATATAAAAGAAATTTTATAGATAAAATGCAATATACGTAGTAGAATTAAAAGTTAGTAGCTCTAGTTAAAGTTTTGTAATAAATTATAGTAGTAGTAGTAGTAGTAGATTATAAGAGTAGTATTGGTAGTAGTAGTAGTAGTAAAATTAGTAGTATTTGTCGGTTTAAAAAATTGTCATCCTCTTGGAACATACCTCCACAAATTAAATTTGCCAGGTGTTTATTTGTTATTTATATTTGTTATAATAATAAAAGTAGTAGTTCATTATAAGTCTAGTATTGGTAGTAGTAGTAAAAGTAGTAGTATTTGTAGTAATTAGTAAACAAAAAACTTTCGAATACACAAATTAAATTTTCCTGGATTTGGATGAGCCTATGTTTGTTTGTTTGTTTTTAATTTGCTTGAATCCTCTTGAAAAGCTTTGACCGTTGCCGCGAGGCCAATCAGAGAGAAACACAATTACGAGTCCTAGTTGACGGAGTGGCAGCAGATGCGGCACCAGGGCCAAAACGTAAACGCAACAGTTAAATGGGTCATTTGGTCTATTTATCATTTTTGACTAGGTCTGAGCAGCAATAGGTCATTCAATTTGTGCGCTGTAACTGGCAGCAATCAATCAAAATGCGAAATACACAACAAAAAAAGACGATAGACGCAGCAAACTGTTTCCGTTAACCCTTTTTCAACTAGAGTCTAGAAATTGGGTAATCGCTACAGTTGCGAGTCAATTCGGGCATCTGGGCCTGGTCCTGGCCAAGGTCTGTAATGTGCCATTGCCAGAGGAAGCTTAAGGTCCTTAAATCGATACTGGCAAGACGAATGGTCCGATTTGCCAGCAGCTGCCCCCAGGGGCATATAATTTATACATTTTGTAGCCAAATAAATAAATTTGTGAGCATACACGAGTATTTTAAATTGCTTGCTTGCAGTAATTCAATATTCAATTGAAATTGAAACGTATAAAAAGTCTGACGAAAAAAAAATACATTTTGTTAGCTTGAATATCTATTTAACTTAAAGTTTTAAGCTTAGCAGCTTTTAGAATATTTATATTTCTTAAAAAAAATGACAAAATTTCTGTTTTATGATTTCTACTTAAGCATGTGAAAAAGGACCTTCATGTTAAAGAGCTTATAGAGCGGCGCCGAGCAGGATGTGTCAGCCGTTTGGCTTTACATCTTCATTTATCTAAAGTGATTTACACTTTGTGTTTATTCGCCAGCTTTCCTCGCCGTGTCCTGGTGCGCATGAATAATGCATTGTAATTTAGCAGCATTCCAAAATACATTATGATCAGCATCATCGTCATCATCATCATGGCCAACATTATTGTAGTCATCATCTGGTTTAGCAACTGTTGTCTAAACCTATTGTATTACAAATTTATTCTCAAGTTGTGTAGTTGCAACTGATTCACACGTTTCCTGCCCCTCACCACAACATGCTCCTTGCTTGACTTCCATAATTTATGACAATGCCAAATGCAAAACACAAACTTCAACAATTTTGCAATACTTGAAGTGATTTTTAGCAAAATGCTACGTCAACAGTCAACAAAAGAGAATAATTCGAATGCTCAAATAAAATTTTAATTAATCCTCTTTATAAAATGTGTAGGTACAAATCGCGCAGGAGCCTCGAAATACATGCAGGTATCTGTTAAAAGGCTTTAGAAAATGTTAATTTAATATATATACATATATTCAATATATATATATGAATATTCGTGATTAGCCTATGCTTCACGAGAATATATAAAACCGCATTTGGTTGCTCTAGCTCTTATACTTTCAGAGAAACCCAGATTATAAAACCGATAAATATCGATTATTAAAAAACAGGTGATCTGCGATCAAAATTGTAAGCCGTAATAGCATATAACTGATTTGTAAAAATTGTCAAATTTACCACACGTTATTTTTGGTAATTTCTCTGTTCCTTCCCAGACTCAAATCGCTTTTCTAAATAGCAGTCTAAAAACTAGGAAGCACTGAACCAAAAATAAGCCAAGGCAAGTACACCTACTACAATCTTGTACCTTAGAAAATAAGATTGTGATTGAAATAGAGAATAGAATGTGTTATCGATAACTCTATAGGCTTAAATATGCATGACTGACTAATTGGAGAGCATACGACTGTTTGACACACAGGCACACCTGTGGCCAGGTAGCGCAAGGCACCAACAGGACCCTAGCACCTACCTCTCGTCCCTTCCACTGCGCTTGTTCCTTTGTTCTGTTTGGCAACCCACATGCATTGTCAGTTCTATGTAGGATTTGCTGCACATGCCAGAGTCCTATTTGTCCGACTCCTATTTGGGTTCTTTCTGTGCTCTATTCACGTTTCAAATTTCCCACGCAGCAAGAAGCGCGCTCAACTTGCAGCCATCACCTGTGTCCTTTTATGAATTTTGGGTTCCCTCGGGGGTAGTCTTTAATTTTCGGTTTGTCCGTGACCATTTAGTGAGTTTATGGCACCCGTCCAACGGCAGGCCTCAAAACTAAATTGGTTCCCAGGCTTCCCGTACATGAATTGGCGCGCGCTTTAATCCGTCAGGAATTACTTGCTGATCCTTTTCGCTCTATTCGGAGTTCCAGCCGTATGTGCCAATTTATCGCCAGATATTCATCATTTAGATATGCAGTCAAATTTGGCTGCACACAGCATAGCATACCCTGAAAGATTTCAATTCTTCGTATGCTTTACGCGAACATATTAAAATAAATTTGGTCATTTTTTACCATAAATTTGGCCACCTCAAAATCAGCTTTAATGTTGTTCTTTATGCAAATTGTGACAAATACAATCGATTAAAAACAAAAATTAAAAAATCTAAATTTTGAAAAAAATTTTTTTTTTAAATTAAGAAGAAAAAAAATATTTGTTATCTTCTAAACTTCTAAACTTAGGGGCATCGAAATCTATGTACAAACCAACTTGCAAGTCTGCAGTATTTGACAAGAACAAAAGGGGGGTACATGCTATTTTGACCAAAAAGATCGAAAAAATTTTATTTTTATATCCAAAACCAGAAAGATTTAAATTCTTCGGATTCTTTACGCGAACAAATAGCCTGTTACACATTTAATTTAAATTTTATCCGTGAAAATCGAATTTAGCCATAAATAATTAAGTTAAGCTTCTTGCCTTATAAAAGACGTGTTACATAGAGCAACTTTTCTAAATGAATGCTGGAAAAGTAATAATTCTTCTTGAAATTGTAACGAACGTTTTCGCAATCGAAGAGGATGGCTACAAAAATTTTCTGGAACATCATCCTCGCTATAAACATGGTGGACCTGCAAGACTACAACAGGAAAGATCACCTAACAGACACGAAATGGAATTTAAATACTTTCTTGAACCGAAACTAGATTTTTCTCAAAAATTCAAGAATTTAAAAAGTCGACGAGGATTTCGTATTCCTTTTTCTTTTCCAAAACCTAGACCCCCTATAAAAAACCCACCAATCAGAGTACCACCCAGACCAAAAAATCGCCCAAAGCCAAGTCGAAAACCGAAGCCAAGAACGCGAAAACCGAAACAAAAGAAGCCTACGAAATCAGGACGAACCAAGAGATCAAGGAAAACGAAGAAAACAAGGAGAACGAAGAGAACAAGGACAACGAAGACAACTGGGACAACGAAGACAACAGGGACAACGAAGACAACTGGGACAACGAAGACAACAGGGACATCGAAGACAACAGGGTCCACCACGGGAACAGGGTCAACCACGGGAACAACAGGGACAACGAAGACAACTGAGACAACGAAGACAACAGGGACATCGAAGACAACAGGGTCCACCACGGGAACAGGTTCAACCACGGGAACAGGTTCAACCACGGGAACAGGTTCAACCACGGGAACAGGGTCAACCACGGGAACAGGGTCAACCACGGGAACAGGGTCAACCACGGGAACAGGGTCAACCACGGGAACAGGGTCAACCAAAACCATCAAATCAACAAAAACAACTCGGGCAACGACTAAAAAATCCACAACAGCACTAACAACAAGAAAAACAACAACCAAGACATTAAAAACAACCACAACAAAACGATCAACAACAACAGCAAAGAGTGGATCAACCAAACGGAAAAAAAGGCGAACAACTACAACGGAAATTGATTCAGAGTATGTAAATATTTTATATAGATATTATATTTTTGATTAGTACAATGTGTTTGTGCAATGACCGTCTTGCTGTCCCTCTGTTCGTATGTCCGTCCGTTAGTTTGTCCGTACGAATCTCGAGACTTGAAATACATATATACTTGGAATATAAATCGTATGTACCAACTTTATATAAAATGTTAAATAATTTCCGGTGCCCAGCGCCCCCGCCGTAAAAAATGGAAAATTACTACAAACACCAATAATATGATGATGATTTGGCTGTATTTGGCTTAAACATCACAGAAAAATTTCCCGGCCACGCCCTCTCTTGCCGAACTCGAAATTATATGTTTTCAATTGTTTTTAATTACCAAATTTCGCACTACTCACAATTCTCAAAAAAAAATCAACTAAACTCTTTCCAAAATAACAACAATAATTGAGTCTATTACAACGTTTTTGAACCCGTTTAAAATTACTAAAAGAAGGATAAATTGATTCCATCAGTAAAAAAAATATAGATTTGAATGATCTTTTGAAGTCCTAAAAATAGAGATCTTAGGCTATTAAAGTTTCCATAGGGGGTATTAAAATGGGAGCTGAGAATTATCGGTGGTATTGCTAACTTTTTTTTTTTATTTCGTCATAATTTCCATATTTCTATATATTGCTAACGATAAGTGATTTGCTAGGTAAGAGTGGGCGGGGCTTTATCGTAGTAAGAAATAAAATTTGGCTTACTCCAGAAATTTATAGAGCCCATTTTTCATATGCAATTTATATATATACATTCCACTAATCTGTGCATCAAATTTTCTTTTTTTCCAATAGAGAACTTGAATACTTAAAATATTTGCTATTTACTACTCCAACTGCATTCGTTTGGAGTCCTCCGCCAATACCACCAGCTCAAGTGATAGAACGCCCTGAAATAGACAACGTTTTAAATTTACTAAACGCAGTTAAACGGAATGCCCAAATGGAGTGTTTTTTTGGTATAATCGGTAGGCAAAAAAAACTGAGCAAGAAGGCCAAACACAAATTTGAAGATTGCGAAAAAGACGAATTTGGCTTGAAAGAAATTATGATTGATATTGTAACAGATCAGCGGTCAGCTATTCGTTCTTTGATGACTAAGTGCCAAGTCGAAAATCTGGAAGACACGGACTGCAAGGCTGGAGCGCTGGATGCAACGAGTATTCTATTAAAAGCTAATTTGGAAATTGTGATAGATTTTTTCATGACTGACCTAGAACAATTGGACGATTGCCTTGGACCTCTATCGAGAGATCTGTTTTGCTTTGCACTTACCTTCGCCGGGGACATTAGCATGTGTGTCAAAAAGCCTGATAATTATAATGAATATAATTAATATTTCTGATGATTATTTCACAATTATTTGATGACAAAGAAATATGAAAATAAACGCAATTACGTATTATTATTATTTTTTGACATCAGCTTGATTCTCTATTAAATTTGACTATTCGTTCTATAAAATTCAAAACACCTGTCATGATAAGTTGTTGTCAACAGATGAAAAAAAAAAATGAAAAACTTAAAGGCGTTCTACGCTTATAACCCTAACTGAAGCCACAACCCTTGACAACGAATCAATTTAAGTTAATTCCACGCTTCGACGACCGCAACGATAAGAGTTGAAAACCTGCCGAAGTTGCTTGAGACCATTCCTAGAACGTCAAGAACAAAAATGAATATATTTTAAATGTAGAATCAATTTAGAGGACGAATCATGACCAAAATGGCATCAAACATGAAAATCGGTTCAGTTTTACATGAAAATCGGTTCAGTTTTGACAAAGTTATGGGAGCTTGAAATATGGGAACTATTGATCCGAGAACTTTACATGTCAAAATTTTTGTCAAGTTTGGCATGATTTTTGACGAAAAATTTGACACACTCAGAATAAACTTTAATGTTGTTTTTATACTAATTATGACACCCACAATCGATTAAAATTGGAAATTTGCAATTCTAAATTTTGAAAAAAATTTTTTTTTCAAAATGAACAAGGGGGGACCCTTGTCAATTTTGCCAAAAAATAAAAAAAATTTTATTTTCTAAAATGAATATATTTTAAATGTAGAATCAATTTAGAGGACGAATCATGACCAAAATGGCATCAAACATGAAAATCGGTTCAGTTTTGACAAAGTTATGG
>SCDY01002545.1:0-14977 GCA_004143825.1 Drosophila micromelanica | reverse complement strand
ATTAAGTGCCGAGAGTTTGTGTGTATGTGTTAAATGCTGGGTTCAGGGTATCTCCTAGTCGGGAGGTCCCGACTAGAGCAATCTTACTTGTTTTTTTATTGTTTGTTTTTTTTTTATTGTTTGTTTTTTTGTTTAAGGCAATTTGCGGGCTTAATCCCAAAGGATCACGGATATTACTATAACATCCGACCGGCTGCGCCAATTAAATATATCCGTCTAATTATAAAAAATATATATATATTTAATAATTGGGTTTATTAAGTCGTCGAGTAATCAAGGAGAACAGTCGCAAGCAGAAATTGTGGTTAGCAGTCGTTAGCGTTGAATTTCAGCCGTTAATCCGTAAAGAAGCAGTCTCTTGTTCCTTAGTGGTTTCAGTTTATATATAATTAACGTTAAAAACTATATAATATTCAATAAACTGTAGGGTATTCTAAATATAACCTTACATTTTGGGGCTCAACCGCGCTAAATCTAAACTGAAGTTCGCGATCGTAAAGGAACTTGTAAAATTCTAAGCAAGTTCAAATGCATATAAAGTTGTACATAATTTAGAATAGCGAGTAGTAAGCGCATACAATTATATGATTGCGAAAACGAGGCCTGCAGAAAATAGGCCGGACGGTGCCAGTGCGGCGAAAGCAGCAAGAAAAGACGAAAGCTGTCGTCAAAAGCAAGCCGCTAAAAACAGCAGATATACCCAAGGCTTCGGGTGTGCAAGGGAGACAGCAGTGTTCAATGCACTCGTATACTCAAAGAAATATGAACGAGTTAAAAATGAATGAAAAAAATGCGCAGCAGCTGACTAATTTTCAAGGTCTCGTGTTCACAGGAGCGAATGCAAATGTATCAAACGAGAATCATACGATGAGTGCAAACTTCTTAGCCTAAAACATGATGTTGCAGCAGCTCAGTTATTACCGTTGAAAATCCAGGCAGATGAAATATCAAAAGATGAAGGAAAATTAGTTGTTAAAAACTTTTCCAAAATGATTCCTGATTTCGATGCCAAAAATATGCAAGTCAGCAAGTGGTTTACGAATTTAAACAAAAACAAACATATGTATAAGCATATGCCAAAATGACACAGACGGCAGCTTTGTTTTTGGAGTCGACGAGAGTGCATGACTACAATACACTGCGTGATCTGCTAATTGAAGAGTTCGAACGAGAGAGAGTATGCAACGCCTAAAGATGAAAGTATCCACAAGTACATTTGGAAAAGGAAACGTATTTCTGCCCGTGGGGTGATGGATACCGAATCGATGTTCAGATACATGGTTGTTGGTTTAAACTTAAAGTTGAGTTTCGATATAGTTTGTACTATGGCAAGCGTTCAAAAGCAACAATAAGAGTGTGATCATGAAAAATAAGAAGAAGAAGCATTACTACAATTGTGGTTCATCAGATCACCTACGTAAAGATTCCAAAGTTGACATTAAGTGTTTTCGCTGCAACAAAAGTGGTCATATGTCTAAGGAGTGCTCGTCCTCGACAGATGTAAATGTGGTACTAGAATCCAAACGCTTGTTAAATCTGAAGATCAACGAAGTGGTGGTGAAAGCACTGGCTTATACTGCACCTGATGTATCAATTTTTAAGGAAGGCTTATTCAAAAAAATTGTGCGTGCGAAATTACAAAAAAGCTTTGCCACCCTGAGAGGTCTGGGTAAAAATCGTACACGTCCAGTGGGTCAATTTCAAGCAGAAGTAGAGAAACACGACATGCACATGTGATCTACAAATTCTTGGTTGTAGAAAATAATTCCATCGGATGTGATGCATTACAAGGATGTGAGACGGAGATATTATGCCTTTCGACATGCACCAAGCCGTATCGCCCATCGGCTGGATACAAGCCTGATTCAGCGCTCCTCATCAAACTTTAATAGCAGTTTGGTGCTCGTAAAAAAGAAGAATGGCAGCAATCGAGTTTGCGTTGATTACAGTCAACTAAGTAAGATGGATTGTTTCCCTGTACCAGTAGTCGATGAGGTATTGAAAAAAATACAAAAAGCTAGATTTTTCACCGTTATGGATTTGGAATATAGCTTTTTCCATGTCCTAGTTGAGGTCAGCAGCAAAAAGTTTACGGCCTTCATCACGAAAGTTCGAATTTAACAGATCACCGTTTGGATTTCGTAATTCTCCAAATTTCAAAATTTGATAAATGAAGATATTTTGGACTTGTACATGGATAATATTGTCATAAATGGAGTAACAACTGACATATGTTGCGCTAATATGAAACAAGTATTTCAAAAAGCAGCAGAGTACGGATTAAAAATAAACAGGAAGAAGTGGCACTTTATGCAAGCGAAAATCCATTTTCTAGGATTATCACATTATCTAAGCTCAAACTTTTACTGGAAAAAACCAAGCGATTAGCAAGTTTCCATTGCTGTGAAATATAAAAGCGTTTTAGTCATTCCCGGGTTGACTGGCTTTTTTCGCAAGTTTATACAAGGTTGCTCTCAGGTTGCGAAACCACTGACGGATCTGGTACGCAAGGACGTGAAATTCCAATTGGAGCATGAAAGGCAGCTATCAGTCCAGATGTTGAAGGATGCTTTGAGAAATGAGCCGGTCTTACGCATTTATCAGAGAGGCGCAACAACGGAAATACACAGACGCGTCAAAAGATGGATTTGGCATCAAAATGAAAAATAACGCTGAGGATGAAATCAGGCAGTTGCTGGAAAAAGAGATGTATGAGAACTTTGAGGAAAAGATGCAGGGGACCGGGCGAACCGCAAAAGCGGATATTTAAAAGCTCAGCAGGATTATGAAAAGCACCGAGAATGGATCAATGGTACGCATAGTTGTCATAAGCGGAGATAGATTGGGGCTTGGAACTTTACTAATATCGTAAGGCGCGAAAATATAAAATTTTGAAATCAAGAATACTAAATTGTCATACCTCCTATAGGTTGTTTATGTGACCATTACAAATCAAGATAATCTGACCAGCAACCACTGTCTCGATTAGCTGGAATTAGCTTCGTATATCCTTCGCGTGGAAGGTTCCGATTTCTCGACCTGCCAATGTCAATAATAAATAAAAAGTCTGGCCCAATTTTCATGTGATTCTGCATTTTGAAAACTAGTGTCTTATTGTAGATATTGCTTATATTACTCAAATTAAAATTGCATTTAAGCACTTCCTGTCCTTCACGATACGAAACTCGTTAAGCTCTGAGATTATATTGTTCGGCCCTTTTTCGTACTCTTGACGACTGTTTTTGTTTGTTTATATGTTGCCTAATTAAAAGTAGTTCGTCTGTTCTGCCTAACTGCAGCGATTCTTCAAGCAAATATACATTTTTTAATAACAGCGCATTGTACGGTAAGCCCCCAATTGATTGATGCGGTCTAGATGGTAATGCCAAAGAAATGCTTGGCAAATGCACATCCCACTCGGTTTGATCTTCGAGCGGACACGAACCTAAGGCTAAAGGAAGGAACGGGTTATTCGTTCTGCCGCGGTGCTTTGTGGAGACGAATGATAAATTTGGTCAACAGGGGCTCGAATTCATTGGATTTAAACTACGATCCATTGTCACTCACGAGTAACTGTACTACTCAAAGCTCGGAAAAAATGCGTTCATGCAAAAACAAATAAATGGCAGCGGTTGTCAATTTCTTGAGTGGGCGGAGCCAATGTTATCTAATAAAATGGTCGAGAACAATAGGCAATCCAATATGACCTTTCTTACTTATTGGATAAGGACTTTAAAAAGGTCTCAGCGACACACTCTGCTTACCCCTTGGTGAACGCAAGATTATGTTTGGGGCTTTAGTTATTTTAAATATGTCGCAAGCTCGCACATACTCTCGGACTTGTTTAAACAACCCTGCCCAAAACAAGTTTCGACGAAAACGTTCGATGGTGTTTGGCATTCCTCCGTGTGCGGAGACTACACTGTCGTGCGCTTGACTGGTAGCAGCGGCACGTAGCGCTTCGGTTACCCACAATTTCCAGCTTTCTGCTTCTCGGGAAAAATTCTGCAGTATAGGGGCCACCGCCCCTGCTTAAGCCTCAGTAGACCACTTATTTTGAAATTTTTTTGCTTGACAAAACTGCGATGATGGGAATTGAGATTTCGGCAAAATATTTTATAAAGCGACGGTACCAACCACAGACTCCTAAGAATCCCCGAACGAGCCAATTCACAATGTACGAAACATTCTTTGTATCTGTAGAATTTCCGCCCTGATACTTCAGATACTATGCACACATCATCAAGATAACCAAACACGCTGCAGCGCAACTCGGGAGGAATAAGCGCATCCATTAGGTGGCACATTGTCGACGGCGCGTTACATAGGCCGAAAGGCATGACAATAAATTGATAAAGTGGCTTTCCCGGCTCGGTAAACGCTGTCAATGGCTTTGCCTCGTCAGTCAATCTGCCAATAGGCTTCAATTCTGTTTTAAAAAGGTAACACTAGCATAACTTCGTCCATCTGTAGTGTTGTGAAAAATGGCTGACACTAAATTTGTTGGCTTCTTATGGACTAAGCGGAAATAATTTCTCATTTTAACAGTATTTCTTTTAAATGAATAAATTTCTCTAGAAAATATCCTTTCTCTTACTAAATAATAATTCTTTAACCGCTCTTCGTACGGTCTAAGGTGCACTAGCAATTCTTTTTCTTCTAAATGATTATATTTTGTGTTGGTTTTTAGCTGTTTACGGCCATAGCAGGCGATTCATTGCTCTTTTTAGAGACTACTACTGTCTAACTAGTTAGGTATGGGGCATTTTCGGGTTGTGTAATGCCCTCGCCTTTCGGTTTTCCGACCGACGTTTGCAAACCAGGCAATTTGGCTGAAATAGTAACTGGCCTTCCCTCCCATAAGCTAGTGAAAATGTCGGCTCACTTAGTCGAAACCATTGTCAAGATGTTGCGGAAAAGCGGGTCAGGATTTTAACTCGGTATAAGAACTCTTCTACCAATAATCCCTCGCATTTCCTTCAAAGCGAACATAACATTATTGAATAATATCCGCTACTTTAGAGCTAACAAAAACATTCCAAGATGTATTTAATCTTGCGGTTAGTGGCTCTGTATGCGTGTATGTCGTTGTTGGCAAATCTACACTCTCAATTAGCGATTCCTGTGTTACAGTTTTTTTACGTAGCGATAAACCTGACAATATCCGGCTAACATTCTCCTTCACCATTGTTTCTATCTTATTCAGTTTTAGTTGGTTATCCCCAGGCGCGTTTCTTCGCCGAAGCTGTCAATAAGAATTAAATTTTATTTCTTTTTATTTCTCTTTGTTTTGTTTCGTTTTCGGGTATTATTTATCTAGTCACTTTAAACATATAGCTATACGCATAGGTTATCTTCTTAAACTTTTTTTAACTGACATTTGCGTTAGTTTGCGTAGGTGGATGGGGCTCTAAATTACTCTACATTTTCTTTGAATTTGTCACTGCTAGCGTGTATTTTGCGAAGAAGACTCTTTTAAACAAGCGGTTCTAGAAATTAGAGAAAAACTAAGTTTGATCGATTGGTCGTTTATCTAATTTGCTTGCTCCCCGAGAAATTCAAAACAAGGCAAACGGAGACCCGCGAACGACTTCTCTTTGGTCGCGTACGGCGATCAGAGGCGACTGGAATCGGCAGCTTCTCTGCATACGCTGTGGCTGGCTTGTGCTTTGGGACTAAAGGCCTTGCAATGATTCAACAACAGTGGTTGATCTATGAAATTTTTAGAATTTTATAGAAGTGTTTTCAAATTTAAAAAAAATGAAACATTATTGGCCTTTTTGAATAAGGATTTAAAACCACATATTGGAGTTGAAGAACTTTATCTGCTTTGACAGATGTTTATAATCCAGTTGGATTTAAGCCACAAGGTTTTCTTTTCTTTAAGGTGATTGGCTTTTTAAATACTTCCGATCCGTCTCGCTGCTTGAAACGGAAAAGAGCGACGGAAACTGTGCAGTGCTTCTTCTACTTCTGTATTTATCTGTCATTTACCTCGTAGAGCAAAAGTCAATGGTACGCAGTTAGATTTAGGTTTGGAAATTTACTAACATCGTATGGCGCGAAAATACAAAATTTTGAAATCAATAATACTAAACTTCTCATGCACCTATAGTAGGTTGTTTATGCGACCATAACAACAGCGACTTGGTTGGTGATGCTGATCAAAGATATATATACTTTATTGATTTTGACAACATCATACTATTTTTTACCATTCTCAATGCGTTCAGGACGACGAGCTGATTTGATTTATCCATGTCCGTCTGTTTGTAAGTTCTTCCGTGACTTTACTCTATGCGCATCCGCCAAAATGAATAACCTAAAAACATTAATATGGAATGCCAACGGCGTTTACTTTAAAAGCTCGAATGCTTTGTAAAAATTAATACTATCCATATTATTTTGTTAAGTAAAATTCGATTCCTACACAGTTCAACTACTGCAACAGAAATATCCAATTGGCCAAGTACATTGTTGCTAGCAGTGTTGAGTTGTTGGCTACTGGTGCTTCAACCAGATACCCGTGCTCACTGAATACAATTCCAGGTTGCACCGATTTTGCAGTATACTGTGGACATCCAAATTCGTTCCTTACAAACCAAGAAATGGCTGACCTCGACTCCGACCATTTACCCCTTACATTTGATATGGACGCATCCTCCACGAGATACCCTCTAGCAAAACGGCTTATTTGCTTTTCTTTAAATATACCCGCATTCCATAGAAGTCTGGACAGCTCGATCCACCTGAACATGGAAATAAATTCAGGTCAGGACATTGATATGGCCTTAGATGTTTTTACTGACAAGGTGAGTACAACCGCAGAGGCAGCAAATTGTGCAGTCCGTAGCACCCCATCACCACAGAGAAATCCAAATTTCTCTCCAAATGACCTGCGGAATTTACTGAGTTTGAAGCGACACCTTAGGAAAAACTTCATGCGCACGCAGCACCCACTGGACAGGGCAGCACAGAGAGCTGTTGCAAAAGAAGTCAACGAGGCATTACAAGAGCACCGCCGCTAGCACTTTGATAATATCCTCGATAAAATGGATCCATCTGGGAATAACAGCTTCACTCTCTGGAAGGCTACAAGAAACATCAAGCGTCAACCAATCCGCCTAGTTCCTATCATTAATACAATTGGCAACTGGTGCCCTCAGACAAGCAACAAGTCAACGTTCTCGTTACCGAGGTTACCGAAGCGATCACTAGGCTCATTCGGGAAAATCTCCTGGGCATGTTGGGATATGCAATTCAACGCTAAAGGCACTTCCCAAGCGTGCGCTCATATTCCTACTAATGCTTTTTAATTCGATATTACGAATCCAACATTTTCCAACGCAGTGGAAGCTAGCTTGGAACTTGATGATCCATAAGCCAGAAAAGCCGGAACATGACCCAGAGTCATATAGACCAGCAGCATTTTCTACCATCCTTATCCAAGGTATCGGATCGGCTATTTGCATCCAGGATGGCAGAGCACGTGGAACGGCGCCATACCATCCCAGACCATCAGTTCGGATTTCACGCAGATCATGGCTTTACTGAGCAACTGCACAGAGTTTTCAACAACATTCTTGATACATTTGACGCTGGCGAATACTGCAACGCAGTCTAGTTAGACGTGCAGCAAGCCTTCGACCGTGTTTGGCACGTCGGCCTTCTTGCCAAACTCAAAGCATCCTTTCCCGCCCCATTTTTCCTAATGCTGGACTCATACTTGCGAGATCGAAAGTTTGCAGTCAAAGTAAGTCATGACATATCCGCTGTACACTTGTACCACAGGGGAATGTCCTCGGGCCAGTCCTCTACTCGCTCTTTTCTGCAGAAATTCCTACACATTCTAGACATCGAATTCAACCTTGCGAAAATAATGATAGCCACATTTGGTAACAACATCAGTATATTTTGTCGCTCTAAGTGCGAGTACGATGCAGAGGACGGAATGCACGTACTTACACTTCATAGAGGAGTGGGTAAAAAGCCACAATATTAAGCTGATCGCCAGCAGGGTGTCAACGTTTGCTACTCGCTAAGGCTTAAAATACCGCCAACCGTATTCCCTAACGATAGCATCTTAGCGCAGGATATATATATTCACGACGGTTGGAGCCTGTAGAGCAAAGGTGCGAAAAGTCTTCTGGTTGCTCAATGTAAATAACAAACTCCCACTGAGACAAAAGAGACTCATCTACCAACATGTAGTTGCTCCCACTTGGAGATACAGAACGCAAATTTTGAGAATAACAGCTAAATTTAACCGAGCTTGGGTTCAGATCTTACAGAATCAAGCTCTACGCCTATTCACTGGTGCGGACTGGTATGTGCGGAACAATACGCTTCACCGGGACCTACGCGTTGCCACGGTCGAGTACCAAGTCGCAGCACTCGCTATAATGACAGGCTAGCAAGCCACAAAAACTGTCTGGCTTATCTCTTGGCTGGAGCAAATACAATACTGTTATATTTTAAACAGAATATAGACAGATTTAAGGGTATCCTGCACCCTGTTTGCTGCCTCAACAAATAAAAAAAAACAAAAAAAATCCAATTTTAAAAAAGAAAGAACAGCGACGGGACTTGCTGTTGGCCACCTTTTCGAAACGACAAGGCAAGTAGTACATATATATTATCACCTTCACACTTGCACACTAACACCGAACATGAGCTCTGTTCTGAAGATTTTGTTAAAAGCTGCTTGAAGTTGCTCAGCAAGATATGTCATCTTGGTACCGCTTGATTTTTGGGCGCCCGTTTGTCATAGCCCTACCGACTACACTCAAATGCTGTGCTTTTTCACCTGTGTCCTACACTTCCCGAATTTTATCTTTTGCCCCTAAGTCAGAGTGTTCCCCCATGCACCATAAATTTTGCGCATGCTTATAGCTACATATGCTGCCCAAACACAGTTGCGGAATTGGCAGCAGTGCCAATCGCCAATGCACTACGGTAACACTAGCTCGCCTCTATCTTATTGACAATGGGGCCAAACATGGGGCTTTAATCCTGGATAAAGTCCTTTCAGACTCTCCAGGGAGTTGTCGTTGTCTCATCTCCTGCATCCGATCCACGACATCTCAGCTAACTCTAATTTAAGCTAGCTTAGCCCTAAGTTGATCGGCCCAAGAGATGATCGGGCGCTGCCTCACATGAAGACAGTAATAATCTCTTGCTTGACTGATAAAAATTTCTTTAGATTTCATCACAAAGGCATTGGAATTGCCTCTGAAAATACTCCAGCTTAAGGCGGCTCGGGAGGCTGAAAGGGCTCAATGATAATATAAATATATTATTGAGAACAATTAATAACATAATCTTATAATGTAAGAGAGAGTCAACATTTGCCGGTAAAAGCCGTCAAACCAACTTAAGTCATCTACCAATCCGTGCCAGTCAACAAAAAAAAAACTTTAAAAAACAATTAACATTTGGTAAGGCCAATTGGTACGATTGACAAACATATATAACTAAACAAAAAATAAACCTGACAACTAATCGTGTCTACGCTGGTCTAATCCTCCTCGTCATCATATTAATTGCTTCTCCCTCGTGCCGGAATGTCTTCCAGCATGACCGAATTTATTTTCCTCAGTGCAATTGAAAACCAGTAAGAAGGCTCTAGTCGGGGCCGCCCGACTAGGAGATACCCTGAACCCTGCGATCTGGTTCCATAAACATTTCAGCTCGTCTATCTATTATCGTCTTCGAGATATTATAATAAACCAAAGGTTGTTATCGATTTTTATCTATATTAATGAAACGGATCAAGTTATCGAAAAAAAATGATAAACTTGTATTACGTATGATCTATACGATCTGAATGAGACCAAGATCATTTTGTAGTTTCCGAGATCGCGGACGGACATGGCTAAATCAACTCAGCTCGTCGTCCTGATCAAGAATATATATACCTTATGGGGTCGGAGATGCTTCCTTCTGCCTGTTAAATACATTTGCACAAAGCCATTATACCCCGTTTTACCCATTTTCATCAATGTAACAACTGCGGATAGTCCCAAGGTATCCTATGCCGCGCAATAAAAAAAAAAACAAAGTTTAACCCCGCCCCTAGACGGCACAAAGCTCGCAAAACAAACAACATACACTATATACAAATATACCCATAACTGACCAAAAAAGTTAGCAGGCCTGGTGTTATCGGCCAAACCAACTTGACCGGAACTCTTCAGGTAATGAGTTATATTTCTACCTCGTAGAAGCTTCAAAAGATAAATAACGAACCTATAATACAAACATTCCTCACTCTTAACTTGCACATCGACTAAGCGTTTGACTTGAGACTTTGAGCCGGCGATATCGATTGCTGTCAGCGGACACAAATTTTTGACTGCACCACACAATTTCCAGTGATTTAATGTTTATTTCCTAATCTGATACATTTGGTTAAGAATTAGATAATCATGTCAGTATATTAATGAAAATAGCAAAGCGTTATGTATTCTAATATAAAGCATGTTTGAAATTATAAATATGTATCTTTTAAAGTGGAATAGCAATAATTGAATAGGAGGCAACATACACCACAGCCATCCTAGTAACTGACTCATTGCCAAGCATATTTTGATTTATTCAGTAAATTTCCGATAGTGCACTTAAGCTCATTAAGTTGTCAATGTTGGGGCATACAAACGGGAGCCCCAAAATAAGTATATGTTTGAAAATTATATAATAAGGTGCGGCCTCTTTTGAACATTATATGATAAGTTGGCACCTCGGTTGAATATTATATAATATGTTGGCGTATAACGAGATGCCCGAATTGAGTAAGTTATTTACAGAGCCGCTTTTTTCGAGAACGCGACATAATAAGCAGCGCTATACACGAAGTTTTGTAAATTGAGTTCACTTTTATGATTCGTGACTTGACTTGTTCAAAACGAGAAAATATAACAAGTATTGTTCAAAACGAGAAAATAGAACAAGTAAGATTGCTCTAGTCGGCACCGCCCGACTGAACCCAGCATTTCACACATACACACACACTTTAGGTGGTTGAAAATTAAGAAAAAATATAATTGGCAATTACCAACGAACAATAAAATATACCTCGGGACTCCACCCTGTGACCCACAGCTTCAGTTGCACAACTCTTATAGACTGAACCACACTCCCATGAAAATTTACTTATGATATAAAATACCTTAATGATCTTTAAACAATTTTCAAGTAAACGCTAAATACTGCTCTTGTCATGAAAATTAAAAATAATAATAATAATTATTGGTAATTAAAAAAATAAAATATAAATTTCACACTTTCTCATGCGGAATTCGAACCCGCTGCACCACTGATTCGGTTAGTATACACAGAAATTGCTTGTTCTGCAGCCTGGCCCCCACTACGGAAAAGAAATTATGGATTTGCTCATAAACCAATTTTATGATTGTTATGAATTTCCAGGACTTATTCAGTGCTTTAAAATGTATGTACAAACCAATTTACAAAGACTGTAAGTAGTAGGGAACTGTTCCTTCCGTGACAGCAAGTGCTGTCAATTTAATTACCCTGGGGTGAATAATTAATGATTTATGACCCTACGTGACCGTGACCCTAATAAAAAAGTAGGAACGTGACATCGTTAAATGATCGTACGTGACCCTTTTAAGGGGGAGGGGAGTGAGGGAAACCGATCGTTGCATGAGTAAAAGTGACCTTTTGTGGAGGGGGAGCTGGGAAAGTGACACTCCAATTTTATTGTCTACGCCTTTTCGGAAGTTGTGTGGGTGCCTTATCATTAAATTTCAGATTTAAGGTGTGAGGGCTCATGAGATCAAGAGTAAACAGCTATATTCTATGTGTCTGTGGCAAGGGTCTGGGCCTATTTCAAACTTAAATTTAATAATAGAAAAAACAGGTTTTTTTACCCTGAACTTATTGAAAATGGGTAAAACATGGTTTTGTGCAAATGAATGTAACAGGCAGAAGGAAGCATCTCCGACCCCATAAAATATATATATTCTTGATCAGCATCACTAGCCGAGTCGATTTAGCCATGTCCGTCTGTCTGTATGAACACGCCGATTTCAGAGACTACAGAAGCTAAAAAGCCGATCTTGGACTCATTCGGTTCGTATATATCATACGCAGATCAAGTTTATTTCAAAGATCGATAACTCTTTCCGTTTTCTTATTATCGATATTTATCGATTTTTTGGCTTGGTTTTTTAAGCATAACTCCCAAACCATAAGAGCTAGTGTCACCAAACTTATTATGTTCGCGTAAAGCATACGAAGAATTTAAATGTTTCAGGTTTTGGATACCTCCCCCCAATCGCCCCCAATATAGATAAAACCATAAAAACCGCAAATCAAATACTAATTGCGTTGTAAATGGTTTGTACATTAATTTTGATGCACTGAATAAGTCCTGAAAATTTCATAACGATAATGCATTTAGCTTTCGAGCAAATCAAGAATATATATTTTGTAGTCGGGGCCTAGCTGCAGCACAAGCAATTTCTGTGTTCATGTGCACGCATACATACAAATGCAAAATTTTGTCTAGCGTTTTTCTTAGAATTTTTTTTGCATAGCAGAACTGAATTTTATCACAACAACATTAATCGAAGGAGTGGTCCAGCCCTTAGGAGTCGTGCAGCTGAAGCTAGAAGGTACGGGTCAAATCCCAGGGTTTGGATACCTCCCCCCAATCGCCACCAATATCGATAAAACCATAAAACCCGCAAATCAAATACTACAGTCTTGCAAATTGGTTTGTACACTAATTTTTTTGCACTGAATAAGTCCTGAAAATTTCAAACCGATCATACATTTAGCTTACGAGCAAATCAAGAATATCTTTTCCGTAGAGGGTGTCAAGCTGCGGCACAAGCAATTTCTGTGTTCATGTGCGCACACATATGCAATTGCAAAATTTTGTCTAGCGTTTTTCTTGGAATTTTTTTTGCATAGTAAAACTGCATTTTATCACGAGAACATTAATCGAAGGAGTGATCCAGCCGTTAGAAGTTGTGCAGCTGGGTTCAAATTCCGGTTGGGATGGCGTCGAAAAAAAAATTATTTTTTAAATTATCAACAATTATTATTAATATTTATTATTTTTATAACAAAATCAGAAGTTTGTTAGTGTTTCGTTGTATTTTTTCGTTTGAGGATGGTTAAGTTATTGTATATCATAAGCGAATTAAAATGGGAGTGTGGTTCAGTAGATAAGAGTTGTACATGCGAAGCTGTGGTGCCAGGTTCAAACCCCGGTATTGATATATTTCATGTGTCGTGGGTAATTGCGGATTTTTTTTTCTTAAATTTTTTAATTACCTTAATACTCATTATGTGCCGAGAAATTGTGTAAATGTGGTAAATGCTGGGTTCAGGGTATCTCCTAGTTAGGAAGTCACGACTATAGCAATCTTACTTCTTGATTTAACTTTATTTGATTTTATTATTTTTCATACTGTATTTGATTGCTGCATTCATGTTTACAAATTGTTTAAACCGTTTCTAGCTTAAAACTACTTTTTTTATAATATAATATACGACAGGCGCAGATATCACATCCAGTTGTTGCATTTTTTGACGACCACGGGCATATCGTCAAAGGTTCGCCGTATCAAACTCCAAAAGAAAATCATAAATTTTCTTTATACTTCAGGAATATCCAAATTTTGAAATTAACCCATTTCTGTACTGTACTACTTCAATTAAAAATTTGACTGACTGAGGAATTCGCAGCCTTCTGATACGTCTGACTCTTTCCTTAAAAATATTTCTTTATAATGGTTTGCATCCCTTTTTATTTCTTTACCCATCTTTTTAGAAATTTCAAAGCATAAACAAGTTAAATCTATTTCTTCATCAGCTCTATAATTTGCATTTTAATCAGTAAACCGTAACTCATGTGTGTTTCAACATAAGAAAGTTGTAAACAAGCAAGAACGTTGCAGTCGGGCGTTACCGACTGCGTTATACTCGTTCACATTCTTAATTATTATTGTAATTTGGATGGGGGTGGGTGAGAGTGGGTGTAGGATGGGGGTGTGAGTGGGGATGGGGGCTCACCGCCGAAATTTTGTACCGATCTTTAAATGCGTTGACCAGTTATCTACCCTCTAAATTTGGTAACTCTAGGTTGAAAACTGTGGGAGATATAGGCATTTGTGGCGTGGCGGGGGCACAGGGGGGCCTACTAATGGTCGTAGCCGGGATATAAGGATCTCACTTTTTAGGGGAGGTCACCAGCTATCTACATAACAAATTTGGTGACCCTATCTTAAAAATTTTGGGAAATATACACGTGTAATCGATTGGAGCTGCCAGATATATCGGTTTTTGTGAATATGGGGCGGGAGTGGGCTAGGCCAAAAAAAATGTTGTTGTGTTGTTTGGGGGAGCATTATTGCAATATATATGCAAAATTTGGTAACTCTAGCGGTTTTTATGGTTTTATAGATATTGGCGGCGATTGGTGGGAGGTATCCAAAACCTAAATGATTCATATTCTTCGTATGCTTTGCGCGAACAGAGCTTATATTTAATTATATAAAAAGCCGAAAAAAAGAGTGTCAACAAAAGTACAAAAGGTATTAAATGCTAAAAGCCTAACAGGATTATAAACAATTGATAATAACATCACCAACACGGTGGGGGTGTTTTATTTGCCTATATGTTTTTAGTGATGTTTTAATAAATCCTACATCTAGATAGGAAGGTGTTAGTTGTAAAAACTATATTTATTAATTTAAATCTACTTTAAATTATAAACAACATTTTTGGGGAGAGTGAAAGAACAGTCTTAATAATAACAATAATTAGTATTTGATTGTTTGCTTTTTCGTGAGAAAAGCATCATGTACCAATGAGGTAAATTCAAGCAAGTTGGTCGAAGTTGACAGACTCTTAACAAAACCATGCTGCGAAGGGGAAATAATTGATTTGCAGAAATGCTGCAAAGTCGAAGTAATTATTTTTTCAAATAATTTAGGGATTGCAG
>SCDY01002544.1:0-11770 GCA_004143825.1 Drosophila micromelanica | reverse complement strand
AATAGCGGCGAAAATAATTGCGTTCATACGGACAGACGGACAGCAAGACGGACATTGCACAAAACCAATATACTCTTTCACTTCGTGAAGGAGTATAAAAAGACCACCCTCATCCAAATCGGTTGAGATTTGCCAAAGTTACGACTGTGAAAAGTTGAGACATATCCTTATATGGGAGCACTATGGTATATATTCCAACATTTTTGACATGAATTTGGATCAAAAATTTAATTTTGTAACTGAAATGTAGAATTCGTCTAGATACCGAACTATGAACAAAAAGACTATCCTCATAAAAATCGGTTGAGTTTTGCAAAGTTACGACTAAGCTAAGGCATTTTTATGGCAAAGGCAGAACTTTTTTTAGCGTTTCCTTGAAATTTATTTTGAAGATGGATAAGATATTTGTTTTCATAGGAGAAATTAAATGGGAGTGTGGTGCCGTCGATAAGAGTTTCGCAACTGAAGCTGTGGGTCCCAGGTTCGATTCACGGCGTGGCAGATTTCATTTTTCGCTGGTGATAGCCACTAAATTTTTTTTTAATTTTTAACCACCTCAATACTCATTAAGTACCGAGAGTTTGTGTGCATGTGTTAAATTCTGGGTTCCGTGTATCTCCTAGTCGGAAAATCCCGACTAGATCAATCTTGGTATGGTATCTAAAAAAAAAACTAAGTTTTTTTTCGTAATTTTTTTTTGTTAATTACATTTAGTTTAAAGGAACTAATATATTTAAGTACATCAACATCTAAATTATTAAAATCTTGCAAACATTGGCTTTATTTATCAGTTTGCCGCCCAAAACTTTAAACACTTAAGGTGCCCATAAATTATAAAATATGCAAGTTGTTCGCTCACAAATGATAAGACCAATTGTTATCAGCAATGAATTGCATTAAGTAACTGCGGTATAATAACAATAAAATACAAACGAAAATAAAAACCAAGCAAACCACGCAATTTGTATACAAAATATGTATTAACAAGGTATAAACAAAATGCCCACGACCAATAGCCATAGCCAAGATGTGGAAAATGGAAATGGAAGGTGTAAACAGATTTGTTAGATCTTTGGTAACTGCATAGCTACAAATTGAGTGAAGAAACGCATAGGTTAAAAATAAGTTTATGCGGCTGCACTTAAATAAAGTGGCGCCCAATATAAACAACAACTGAAACAACGCTGCACGAAATGGGGGAAAATTGGGGCCGGTGTTATTGTTGTTGTTTTTTATGTTGTATGTTTTGTACAGTTGGTAAAAAAAGAGACGAACCACTGAAGTGTGTCGCGCACAATTAAAAACGATGAATTCATTTCAAACATTTCGAATCGCCGAACGAATAAAATGAATCACTGTGCGCGGCTAAAAATAGCAACTAAATTGACAGCTATAAAGTGCGCAACGTATTAATGGCAACTATTTGAACTAGAAAATTAAACCGTAATTGGAAATTCGCCAATGACGGCGCATCTAAAAATCGATGTGAGTTGTGCCGCCTCTAACAAATAAATCACATCCATTGTATTCTAGCGAGAACCCATTTCGAAAAGGCCAACTAATAAAGCCGCCAATAGTTGACCGCTGGCCACACCCACCCCTTCTCAACTCACCCGCAAAGGCACGCACGTTGGGCAGTGCAGAGACAGCGATGGCTCCCGTTTTCAATTGATTCAAGTTGCACCTGTGCTTGTTGGCGAAAAGTGCGAAATTTCGTGCCCACAGTGCGTGGCGAGAAAGTGAAAACATTTTTGCGAGCGCCTCAAACTGACAACGGAACGTGCAACGGCGCGACTGAAACTTTGCACTTGGCACTTGGCACTGATGGGTTATTTAATCACTTTGCGAAGAAGCGAAAAGCAAATGCAGCTAAAAGTCAATCTTTTGCCTATATGTGTGGGTTATTTTCTTCTTAACACCCATGCTCAAACTAAACCAACATTTATGCAACTTTGCTCACTTCCGTGTTTTTCTGCTTATTTTTTGGCATTCTATTTCTACGTATGCATGAACTTGTATGTGTGTGTGTGTGTGTGTTTATGTCTGTGTATTTGTGCACAGACACAGAGAGAAAGCGCATTAGAGAGAAAGCCACAGCTAATGCAATTGCACACTGTTGCTTACAAACAACCAAACATATAAAAAAAATACTTAACACTGTCTGGTCAATAGAATATTTAATAACCAATTTTCCAATAAAAACGCCAAATAGGCAGGCGCAAGGCAAGGCAAAGCAAAAACAAACGCGCACACTCACACACTTGCACGCGTGTCCTTGAAGGGGGCGCAGCGGCTATGCCAGAGAAACGCTCACCTGCAAATGTATTTAATTTGGTGCTGTTGCTTGTTATGTCGCTATTTTTGGCTTTTGTTTATAACTTTTAATTTAGCTGTTGTAAGCAGCGCACAAGTTGCAGATCGACAACTGCTACTGCAATGTTTTCGCAGCGACGGAAAATGAAAAACTAAAAAGCTACAAAACAGCTGCCTGTGAAAAGCGAGCAATGCTGCCAGATTGTTTTCAGAAACAGCTGTTTTACATCGCGTTGCCAACGGTAGCAAATATGGAGCTATCTATCTGGCAACATTACAAACACATTTGTTGTTTTGTTCGGTGTGGATGCTGCCGTCGCCAGCAAATTTTGTAGTTTTTTTTTATAGCAAACAAACCAAAAACCAAACGTAGAAAATGGTTATTTAAATAAATGTGTATGGTGTCCCGTCAAGCTAAGAAGACACGATGTGAAAATTTCGATTTAAAAAGCGACCAGAAAAGAGATTACACGCAAAGAGGGCGTCAACAAAGGGCGAGCAACTGAAAAGAAGAAGAATCCCAAAAACAGTTCAACTCAATTTAAATCTATAAAACTCGTTGGTAATACTAGTGAAATCGACCGTCCGAGCGCGACCATGAGTAATCACAGATATCATCACGGCGGCGGCAGCTACATGCATCCCCGAATGTCGTATCCACACCACTTCACATACGTCTCCAGCTGTGTTAAATATCTTATCTTTCTGCTGAACTTTCTGTTTTGGCTATTTGGTGGGCTGCTCTTGGCGATCGGCGTGTACGCGTTTATGGATAAACTAAAGGATGGCAATGGCTGGGTACGACTAGAAACCATCTATGATGTTATCTTCAACATTTCTCTGGTCATGATCATCGCGGGCATTGTCATATTTGTGGTCAGCTTTGCTGGCTGCTTGGGCGCTCTGCGTGAAAATACCTGCTTGTTGAAGTTCTATTCGATGTGTTTGCTGGTGTTCTTCCTCATGGAAATGGCCATAGGTGGGCATTTATGGAAGCATTCGCAGTTGACACCTGACTAATATTCGATTGCTTGTAGCGATAATTTGTTTTGTGTTCCCACAAAACATGAATTCTTTCCTGGAGTTCCAGTTTACCGATAAGATCATTCACTCCTACCGTGATGATTCCGATTTACAGAACTTTATCGACTTTGCACAACAGGAGTTCAAGTGCTGTGGCCTGAGCAATGCTGGCTATCAGGATTGGAGTGAGCAGAGATTTGGAATACCATTGAAAAGCATTTAACTCAAAAACAATCTTTTACAGGCAAGAACGAATACTTCAACTGCTCGTCGCCGTCGGTGGAGAAGTGTGGAGTGCCCTACAGCTGCTGCATCAATGCCACGGACATCAGCTCGGGACTAGTCAATATAATGTGCGGCTATGGTGTGCAGGAGCACTCTGTGGCTGCAGCGAGCAAACGTATTTGGACCAGCGGCTGCATCGAAATTGTTCGCGTCTGGGCCGAGCGTAATTTGTATGTGATTGCAGGTGTTGCACTGGGCATTGCGTTCCTGCAGCTGTTTGTTATTTACCTGGCCAAGACTCTGGAGGGCCAAATCGATATGCAGAAGTCGCGCTGGTCGTGAGTGCCATAGCACCCGGTCTTTTACGGGTACCCCTTCGATGAATTTTACTACTACGACACACAAATGTAAGCAAGCGATGGCGCAGCTATCGGCCAGGCCGTGCTCTGTCCCCGTCGCCATCTACGACTTTGTCGAGCTAATCTGGTTCGTACTCAGTGCTCAAATATTTTTCACAGTTTTATCTAAAAGTATTACTCATAAGCTATAACAAAGCCACAGTTATTGTTTGTGAATATTTGTATTTCAAATTCTCTTGCCTTTTATGGTGAAATTGTGTACTCTCTAAACGTGCAAATGTTTCATTACTCTCTGAATACTAGCCCTTATATCTTATACGTACATATATTCATAACTATCGATATTATTGTATTACTAAATGCCAGATTTATTATGAGCATTGCCCATTTAGTGCATGTTTGTAATGTAAGTATTTTAAAGGCTTATTGACCATAGACAAAATTGTAAGCGAATAAATAAATTTTATGTATTTATATGCAATATATCATTATGTTCTTTTTAGCTTTAAACTATAAAAGACATAATGTACATAGATGTTAAGATAAGTGTATGCATTTAAAAACTGCAAATTTATTTTAAAGTCAAAAAAATTCCAAATTGCATGCGCATTTATTGTAAAACTCGAACAAAAATTAGTAGTAATATTAATGAATATTATTGTAGTACGTCACCAAAATATACTCTTCTTAAATTATCAAACAAATAAATATGTATGTATTATTAACTTAAACACTTTGATAAACTGAAATTATTATTTTCGTATTTTAAAAAAGGATTAAAAAGTCAACCTCGTACAATAATTGAAAGGCTGTTTAGGATGAAAGAAAAGTTCAATGATGAATGGATAGAGCTCAGACCATCTTGTAGAAAAGTATCATAAAGGAAAAATGTACCCGCTAGAATAAGTTTCACATTATTTTCATACATAAAAATCAAAGTGATCTTGTGGTATATCCCAAATAATATGAACCTATCTCGAGTTATTTGACATAAGCAACTGTTTTTAAACGATAAGGTTTCATTCCATCTCAAAGCTGCTATAATTGAATATATTTACGAAATTCCCAGGTTGTTGATAAATCGTTGTTTATAATTATTCAAATTTTACGTAGTTGCACGAAAAACTGTTTTCTTTTTTTGTCAAGTCATTCATCACAAAATATGTTTATTTGCTTAAACAATTATTTTTAAAACGAGCGATAATTCTGTAGAGAAAATGTGTGCCATGGCTGAAAGCACATCTAGGCAATCAGAAACTCACTTGATTTGAGTAGAAGTCATGAGATAAGCATTAGCCTCAATTAACAACCAGAACTGTATCAGTATTTTTCTTGCGCACTGGACTTATCAGTTTTATTGGGTTATACAAATGGCATAAAAAAAGACAATACAAAAAAAAATTGGAAAAATATGGTGAACGTCTTAGTACTTAATAATGCTACGAATGCTTTCGCCATTGTGCATCAGATCGAAAGCCTCGTTTATTTTGGCCAGTGGCAACTCGTGCGTTATGAATTCATCGACAAGTAGATCCTTCTTTAGGTAGGCTTCGACAAGTTTGGGCACATCCGAAACCGAACGCCAGCCGCCAAATGCAGATCCCTTCCAGACACGACCTACCACCAATTGGAAGGGTCGTGTGGAAATCTCCTGTCCGGCACCTGCGACACCAATAACCACTGATGTGCCCCAGCCCTTGTGAGTTGCTTCCAGAGCAGCGCGCATGGTATTAACATTGCCGATGCATTCAAACGTGTAATCGAAGCCGCCATCGGTCAAATCAATTAAGTAATTCTGGATGGGGCCCTTGTCGGCCACATCTTTGGGGTTGACAAAATCGGTGAAGCCGAATTTCCTAGCCAGCTCGAATTTGGAGGGATTGATGTCAATGCCATAGATCTTGCCAGCGCCAGCCTTCTTGCAGCCGAGGCCAACGGCCAAACCAACTGCGCCCAGTCCCCAAACAGCGCAGCTGCTGCCCGGTTCCACCTATGTCCGGGTTGACAAATACTCAATACATGAACTGAATTGATAATCTTATGTAGTAGTTTACCTTGGCTGTGTTTAGCGCAGCACCGTAGCCAGTCGAGATTCCACAGCCCAGCAGGCACACCTTTTCCAGCGGCGCCGTCTCGTTTACCTTGGTCAGGGATATATCGGCGACGACAGTATATTCTGCAAATGTGGAGGTGCCCATAAAGTGGAACAACTGTTTGCCCTTGCACTTGAAGCGCGATGTGCCGTCGGGCATGACGCCAGCGCCCTGCGTGAGCCGTATCTTCTGGCAGAGATTGGTTTTGCCGCTTGCGCAGAACTTGCACTCGTTGCACTGCGGAATGTATAGCGCTATGACATGATCACCAGCCTTGAAATTGGTGACGCCCTCGCCAACGCTCTCCACGATGCCGGCACCTTCGTGGCCCAGCACGGAGGGGAAAAGACCCTCGGGATCGGCGCCGCTCAGTGTGAAAGCGTCCGTGTGGCACACACCTGTTGCCGTTATCTTGATGCGCACCTACAACAATGCATGCTCTCATATAGACTACTGCATAACGGTACAAACTGGACTTTCGACTTACTTCATGGGCTTTTGGTGGTGCAACTTCGATATCTTCTATCACAAGCGGCTTTTTGGCCTCCCAGGCGACGGCAGCTTTGCAGTTAATTACCTAAGCAAAAGTAAATTTTGAAACTTATGTTTTAGTTAATTTACTATTTTAATATACGCACTTTGCCCTCTGTAGCCGACATCTTGTTCTTGCTATATGCTTAATAGAAAAAAACGCACTGTGACTGGATCTGGCAGAGTCAGAATAGCGAATGATAGAGATGTGTTGAGCCGGCTGATTTTTTGCCGTTGCATGGATGTCTGGTCCTCTCTTTCTTTTGTCGCCCATTGTGAACTTATTACTTCTGGACCACACTGTGCTTACCACGTGAGGCTGAATTTAAAATGTTTCTAATCAGATTCACGTAAAACCTGCGTTACAATTGCTTAAGGCGATTTATTACAAATTTATTTCGATTAATCGATTTTTGGTTAACTTTCAGCGCCGTTTTATAAAAAAACCTTGAATGTACTATATTTTAGTTTAAATTTTAACTTTCAATTTTTTTAATTTTAGATTGTTTATTTGCCAAGTTTTGTTCAACAATCGTTTTCAGTGTGTATTTTTTTGTAAAGGTTTTGGCAGCACTCGATGGCGAAATCAGAAATGAGGCGAATTACAAAAATACCAAATACAAAAAATACTGCTGCTAGAATCGACTTTGCTTGAATTCAAATCGTGAAAGCTGTTAGGGCTTCAAAGATTATTTGTGTAATTTATAATTTTAATGTAATATTTCGTTTGGCATGCCCAACGGTTAGTAAGTTGCATTGTTTTCAGTCAACAGCTGTTTGAATGCACTTTCAAACAAAGTGCTGCGCATGCGTTAGTTAGCCGTAAACATTATCCGCCCAGCCCAAAAAGGCGGCATCGCCAATGAACGCAAAACCAGCACAAGGACAGCGAAATTCCACGAAAAATCAATAATTACATAGCTACCAAAACGAACAGCCGGAAGTGCATTTTTGTGCGAACTAAATTAAGTGCAGCATAGAAAACGCAACATTTACTGAAACCGTCTGCGGGGAAAACATGTAGATTGTGGCACAAACGAAATACGGAAAGAGCACAAAGATGGTTGGCAAGGGCGCGATGAGCGCGGAGGTGACGACAAAGGAACGCCCTGTTTTCATACCGCCACGGAAACGTCAACAAAACAAAGCTGAGGCCAAAAAGCAAAATTATGTGGACCACATAGTCAACGTGCAGGTGAAAAGCGATGCGTGTTTCTTATTTTTATCTGTTTGTTTTTCTTTTTTGTTTTAATTTGTCTCGCAACGATTGCAGCCAAATCGGGCCAAGCTCTCGCCCTCCAATCCGGGCCTCGAAGAGGAGCTGCTCAAATCGAAGTTGATCATCAAAAACAAACAGCCACTGCCGCAGCTGCCGGGGGAGCTGGGTTGTGCCCAGGACACCATTGCCAGCACCAACTCGGCCAGCTCCACGCAGCACAGTAACAAGTCGATACGCTCGGCCAACAATCTGAACGAGCTGCAGAACTTCGAGTCCGTTTCGCAGGGCACCAAGTCCACGTCCCAGCGGCACGAGAGCAGCACCGTGACCCCCAGCAGCTGCTGTTACTCGGAGAGCAGCCTGGACGCGAAGCTGAGCAAGTCGCAGGATTGCCTCAGTCTCAGCAATCGGTCGTCCTCCAAGAAGCGCGTCAACATACGCACCTCCGACCTGCCGCATGTGCGCAGCGGTCGTGCCTCGCCGGATATAGCCAACTACGAGGATCTGGAGTCGGGCGAGACCAGTGTGCTGAACACATACGATCAGAGTCTGGAGCGTTATCAGGCACGCAAGGCGGTCGATGGCAGCAACTACTTGACCATGACAGGTGGCTCACTATTCTATATATATATATATCTATCGGGATCTCAATTAATTCTACTCAATCCATGTGCAGGCACTATCAAAAGGGGTCGCAAGAAGGGTCAGTCGATTGACCTGCAGATAAACATTAGTCGCGAGGAACTGGAGCAGCTGAATGCCCATGCCATGGCCACTGATTCGCACAAGGGTCGCAATCTCTGCTGCACCTGCAGCTGTGGCGTCGGACTGCACATCTTTCTCATCTCGCTGCTCTGTTTGCCCTTCGTCACGGTTATCTCGGCCGTGTACTCATTCTACATTGGCACGCTGACCTGGTACAATATGTTCAACTATTACTGCGAGGAGAAATCGTATTTGCACAAGATCTTCGTCACGCCCATACTCTTTCTGGCCTATCCGCTGGCAATAGTGCTCTGCACCTTTGGCCTGGGCTTGTACTCGGGCTTCCGGCAGCTGAGTCTGCAGTACAGCAGCTGGGTCAATGACATAACCGACATAGAGAAGGGCTTCTACGGCTGGCTCTGTGGATTCCTGCACATGCCCGACTGCAGCCCCTACGAGGTGGTCATACTAACGGATATTTGTGTAGCGCCACAGGATCCCCAGCGCTTGCACATAAACAAGCCCAGGCAGGAGTTGTCCATGTAAACAAATAGAAGAAGAACAAGTAATTGCAAGCAATTAATTATAGAATTAATTAAAAGCAGCGCGAGCCGTCAAAGTCCGTTGGAATTGGAGTTGGCTGCAGCCATAAATCGTTTAATCATTTTATCTTATCTGCTTTTATTTATGATTTTTTGGCATTAACACATTTATCCCAAACACTGCAGCCGCAACATATCGAACAATTTTGTGACGGCTTCGATTTTAGACGATATGTGTGATAAACGTAATTAGTATCATAAATAATGACACAAATCTGTATCTTTGTACTGCGAGTACAGCAACAACTAAAGTTCAATGTGTTTAGTTTCCTGTCTGGCCAAATTTGTTCCTTTCAAGCTTTTTAACTGCAAGTAAACACCTAAAATAATATACGTAGATATACATAAATACATATATGTACACTTGTCTCTAAACAGTTCTATTGAGTCTAGACATTAAGTTATAGTCATTTAAGCCACTCGGATACTCAAAATTCAATATCTGAAACTTGTTAATTTGTGTTTAAATTTAATTTTCTATATTTTTGAAATCAAGGCCAAATTTTAAGATAAAACAACAGAGAACACATTTAAAATATATACTCCTGAGATTACGATTGCATTTAAAGTTTATGCATTTATATTTAAAATACAAATAAAACTGCGTAGTTGCTATAAAGGAAACTTTTTCTAAATTTTAAGCAAACTACTTTTTTTAGTTTTAAGTACTAGAAATATAAAAAACAGCCAACAATAGAGGCTATAATATACACATAACATGCGATATAAGCAAATGTTTTTAAATAGAAAGTCTACAAATTAAGAGGAGAACAGCTAAAGTTGGACCGCTAAATATAATATACCCATATACCCTCTCAGACATATTAATTGAATATCTCCCTTGAGTCGTGAACGATCTTGGATCTTTAAATAAGTTAAGTTAAGAATATGAACAAATAGTTTATTTATACAAAAACTCAAAATATTTCAAGTGCAATGATTCGTGTATTTATTGAGTCTGTTTAAGATTAATATGAAACAAAACACAAACGTTTTTCCTAAGAACACTAACTTAGTTCTCGACTGATCGTTCCTACGACATATATATATATATATATGTATGGTGTGGGAAACCGATCTAGCCGAATATATACTGCTTGCAAAAAAAAAAAAAAACAGTAAAAAAGCCTCAAAATTAAAAAAAAAAAATAAAAAATCGACGAGGCGTTCATATTGAATATATTATATATATGTACGTAAAAGTACAGGGTGAATCCCCTTATTGTGTTGCATGCTAGGTGACCAAATCAGAACACCCTCTGCAGGAGTTTAACGAGTGCATGTATTGAATATTACTCTTAACAAATAAAATGAATTAGTTGGATAAATAAAGCATTCAAATTATAATACGAAATATAAATTGAAAGTCTCGCTATTGTTATTCATTTATATTATGCAGTTGACGGCCACTTAAAAGTAATTTAAGCAAAAATAGTGCTTTAGACGGGATTGTTGCATTAGAATATACCCTGTACTCTTCTCCGAAAAAATGTTCAAGTGTGAATCTTTAATGAAATTTTTAAAAAATAAAAATTCTAAATGTGGGCACATACCAAAGATAATCTTAAAATATCGGTGTAATAAATGCGATTTATGAATTTTAAAGAATACAAGATCAACTTGTTGAGATGGACGGACGGGACTATCTCAACTTAGTTGTTGAAGCTGACGAAGAATATATGAACATACATACACATGTATTTGCAGGAACCCATTACACCCTTATTAACCCACTTTTAACGCGAACAGGGTATACGAATATAATTTGTATATATGTACATATGTATGTTTGTATGCTTCGATTTGTAAGTATGCATGCACATGTAAGTATTAGAAAGAGCGAGACGGAAATAGAGAAGCCGGCATGCACCAAAGTGTACAGAAAAGAAATGTAAACAAGACATGCAAGGCGAATTGGATTTATAAAACAGCTGATTTTAAGTGAGGTAAGAAAATTAAAAGCAGTGTTACAAACAAAATTTATTTATTAAAGATACATATTTATTTACTTGCGAAAATACATAAATAAACACATACATTTATTTCAATTTTACACTTGTGTTTGTGCGTGGTTTTTTATCGTGGGTCAACAAAAATTGTCCACGGCGAACATTAAGCGGTTAGTATCAAAGCAGCGTTCAAAACGTGCGGGTGTCTGTCTATCCGTCAATAAGTACGTTTATACTTAGCACATCCATTAGCATTTCTATCAAAAGTTAATATTTACATAGCTAAAAATGGCTAAAGATAATTTGACGGCAGTTTTACATGGCATTAATGACTTGCGATTGGTAAGCAAATTAATAACGAAAACAAATCAAATTGTTTTTAATGGCTGTCTAATTCTTTATGCAGGAGCAACGGCCCATTCCGCAAATATCCGATGATGGTGAGCCTAAAGATAACAGAAACAAAATAGTGTGTATCGAAAATCATCGAAAGCACTTATCGATAAGTTAATTATGCTTTACTCATTTCGAATTCTTATTCTCAGAGGTTTTGGTTGCCATGGATAGCGTCGGTATTTGCGGATCCGATGTGCACTATTGGACAAAGGGTCGAATTGGCCATTTCGTGGTGACCCAGCCCATGGTAATTGGCCATGAGAGTGCAGGCGTGGTGGCCAAGGTGGGCAGTAAGGTTAAGAATCTGGCCGTGGGAGATCGAGTGGCAATTGAGCCAGGTGTGCCCTGCTATAAA
>SCDY01002543.1:0-11821 GCA_004143825.1 Drosophila micromelanica | reverse complement strand
TATCATCTTTGTCGGTGGAGTGATGAATTCCTTTTACGACTATTCTGAACGCTCTCTCGTCCCTAGGCTGGAAGGTGTGGTACCTTTTGTCTTGGGCATACAGTAGCGTTTTAAGGGCAGTATAACTGGCCTTATCGGGCATCATCACTCGGACTTTTTTGTCTTTTCCGGCCTTGTAGGAGAATTCGCTCTTATCTCCGAAAATTCCTCTGATTTTCTGGATTAGCGCCTCGATGTTGCAGACATCCGAAATAAATATTGGAGGAGGCTTCACCATTTTGGGTTTTGGAGCGGGCTCCGGCTTCAAAGTCGTTGGTAGGGGAATTATGTCGTCTACGTCCATCGTTGTCCAATTTTTTGGGACATGGCCTTTTGGGGATTTTCCACTTGAATTCGCCCGATTCACTGGCGAAGCTGGTGCTCTTCTCGCCATGGTAGGTTTTTTTGCTAGATTAGCCTTTTTTGGATTGGATTTTGATGGCGCGCTGGATCTGGCTTTAATGGGGCGTGGGAGTACCTGCCAGTCCATCTTGGTGGGTGAGGGGTAGGAGGGTAATTGGGAGCTGCTTGCCGAGTTAACGACAGCAACACCTGCTGGTTTGTTCTCGCGTTGGATGCGTTGGTGGCAATACAGCAGCCTCTGCAGATAACACGCACGCTGCAAGCGTGTGAATGTATGTGTGTGTCTGTTGGAGCGCTAGCGGCTCGACCAATCACAGTCGCGATAAAAATCACGCAATCCGATAAGCTGATAATCTTGATCTCGATCGCGACTGAATATATATAACGTTGTTATAATTTCACAAGTCTATTTTGGTCGACCAATCCAAACACTTGAATTGCAATCGCTGATTCCGAAAACAGTTCTTACAAATCATCTATCTAAAACCCTTGATAATAACGTGAAGACAAAATTTAATGCTTTTTTGGATGGTTAACCATAGCATTTCGGGGACGTATGGTCTAGACTATCAAATATACTCTTAATAGTCGAAATCCTACTCTCGGGTGTGCTCCACGATTTGGGCGCCAATTCTTTTGTAGTGTTCACCATGTATACGGGGTGGCATTTAACAACGCCTTCCACATGGGGTGTCCACGATCAGATGTCATCGTCTGTACAATTTTCACTCTTAGCTGATTCACACTCTGACGCAGTGTGTTGGGTTTGGGGACGCGTTCTTCTTGTGGTTGCTCAAGCTCAAGCAACTAATAATCTAAATAATTTACTGATTCTGAGTGTTCCGACAACACAACAACAACTAAGAATCCAATATGCCTATTGGAGAGAACTGGAGTTAGTGGTCCCTCGTCTCTACCCTCCCTACCATGACAACCAAAGTATTTTGTGTTGCCCCTAATCAAGACTATAATGTTCTTATTGCATAATTTCCCTAGTATGTAGCATGGTACTCGACAGACAAGATACATAACTACTCAAGAACTCATTTTTCAAACATACTCATTCATTTAATTCCGGTAATAAGTCGCTTAACATTATAAATTATAAAATGACACATCGAAAATATATATCAGTATATCATACTACTAAACACTAAATAGATTTCAATCCATTATTTCAAACAAAGTTAATTATAATGAGAATAGGTTCGATACCAATGCGATTGCAATAATAAATAAATAGGTATATATGTCAGATTTGTTCTCACTACGCAATAAACCTCACTCATACTTCCATCGTTCCGTACACTTCGGCCCAATATGACGCAGATGCTGTTGTATGTTATTGATGTCTTTATACAATGAAATTGAATTGTATATATATTTATATGCACCATGGATATCCCAACCTTACAATTGCCGAACGACTGGTATGACACAAGAGAAATATATTCTACTGCTTAAATCTATTCATTTTAAATACTTCGTTTTAAGTTCATTAGTTACATTATCTCATGTTACGTCAAAAGTGCAATTGAAAATAATAAAAAGAAATTACAACAGCTGGTCGAAGAGAGAAATTCAAATTTCTGGCGTGAATCAATTTACATTAAGCTGGTTTCGGTTCGGTCTTAATAATTGCTCTTGATCTTATATTATCAATTTTTTGTTGTTCACTAACACGTGAAGTCTCTTTAAACATTGATATTTTTTATGATAGCTGCGCGAGCTAGCACAAAGAGGAATTACAGAATTAATTACACTGCAAAACACAGAATCGTTTTCTTTTCCGTAATCTAAGTCGTCTTGCACAACAACATTTTAAGACATCAATCTGCCTTTAGACTGTTAAGAGATTTAACGCTGTTGTCGTGGTGTCTTCAGTAGGCACACGTATATGACAATGTACTCCAATGGTCTGCGCGAAATGTACTGCTGGACTCCGCAAATCATTTCCCTGACGGACTTGAAAACTGCCCCGGGGCCTCCTCTTAGTTGGATACTGGGTCTGTCCCCCAACCCATATAAGTGCCCTGAGATCGAGACCATCCTCACGGGTCCAGTAGATTGGGACTGCACCGCTGCCGTAATCAGCTGCGTGTATATCTCTCCAATCTTTTTAATTTATTCACTTTTAGACTTAGTCAGAACTGTACTTTGATTTTACTAATTATGTATATAGTTTCTCTGACTAAAACACGTCTGTTCGCTGTGACTGCGACTGTCACACGTTGCCCTTTATATACGCCTAGCTGCAACGGTGGTAAAAGTGGTATGATCGGCTTAGGCGCCAAATGAGACATTAAAGAAGATGTGATAACAGCGTGGGAGTCATGTGCTAGGGTAGTAACAAAAATTTCTGTTAAGCAAAACTGTTCCCACTCGGCTACTACAAGTCGTATCCGTTTAATGACCCGGACGTGAATTATACGCGAGAACGTTATGTTAGTACTGCAACCTTACTCTCACGAAAATGGATTTGGAGCAATTGATTTTCAAGGGTTGTACGAAAACACAAAACAGATAAAAACAACGAGAAGGTGTAGAAAATTACAAGATCATGAAGTAATTTATGAATTTTAATATTATATAGTAAAGTGTGGATTTTCAACAACAAGAGTGTTCCCACCCTACTCTGACTGCAGAAGCATAAAATGAATTACATTGGATTAGATAAAAAATAATGGGTGTAACTTTTAACATATAAGCAATACATACAGTTAAAACTAGAGCAGTTTGAGTTTTTAATGCCTGATACATAAGTTGATTACCCCTTACTTGACACAGTAAAATATTTTTAGTTTTTAGAATTTTATATATAGAAAAAAAAAAATAGTCAATGCATTTTAGTAATAAAGCAATATGGAAATAAAATTGAGTTTGATTGTGAATCATGGAGATCGTTTATTAGATTGGGCATATTTTGTACAACTTTCTTATGTTGAAACACATTATTGAAAAATTCCTAAATGTGCGATAACACACAAATATGAGATACGGTTTACTGATTTAAATGTAACTTATATAGCTGATGGAGAAATAGATTTAACTCGTTTATGCTTTAAAGTTCTAAAAAGATGGGTAAATAAATAAAAAGGGATGTAAACAATTATAGAGAAATATTTTTAAGGAAAGAGTCTGACGTATAAGAAGGCTGCAAGCAGTGAATTTCTCAGTCAGTCACATTTTTGAATTGAAGTAGTACAGTACAGAAATGGGTTTTATTTTGAAATCTGAATATTCCTCAAATATAAAAAAAATTATGATTTTGTGTTAGAGTTTAATGGAATGATCTTTCCTGATCATCAAAAGCTGCTTGCGGAATATAGAGAATATTTTGCTAAATACGAGAAGAGTAGAGTGAGAACATCGCAATACGGCGAACATTTGACGATATGCCCGTGGTCGTCCAACGATACAAAAACTGGATGTGATATAGGTGCCTGTCATTTTTATATTATACGAAGCGAAAAAATCAAACATCTTACATCACAGTATAGAAAATTAGGCAATAGAATGATAAATAAATAAAACTATTTAGTCCTAACCTAGAAAATGTTTAAACAAATTTTAAACATGAATGAAGCAATTCAATACAGTATGAAAAATAATAAAATCAAAGAAAGTAAAAACAAGAAAAAACCTGTTGTCTTTCTATTATTGCATTTAATTGTGAAATAGGCCTAGACCATTGCCACAGACACACATAGAATATAGCTGTTTATCCTTGTCAGCAGGCGCCTATTGGCGTGTCATTTTTTCAGCACTCCCTCCATATGAAGGTCACTTTTACTCATGCAACGATCGGTTTCCCTCACTTGAAATTTAAAGAACGGGTATTGTCTCGGTGGCATTTGCGCATGGATCTTGCCGGGCGCAAGAAAACTTAAAATTCGGTGCCGCATAACCCATTCATACAAATACACACATATGAATAAATGCCCCGACTGGACTCGGGTAGCCGAGCTGAGAGAGGGTTCTATTTTACGCTCTTGAAATTGTGAGAGCGCAAGTGCACCGACTTGGTTTTCGTTCTCAATTTTACAAAAAATCAAGCTGCCTTGTGGTGTTTCGTTGCACTTCGTTACTCAGCTTAGAATTTATATTGTCTTTGGTTCAGAGTATCTCCTACTCGGGCGGTCTCGACTAGAGCAATCTTACTTGTTTTTTTATCCGTCGACACTGCTCGGGTCTTGAATTTATTCTCATTATCTTATCTACACATTAACTCTACTTACGTTAAATACAATATTTTTTTTATTCTATGTGTTTCGTATGTTTGTTCCTGCGGAAGGCAATCGTCTCTATCGATTTGCACATAAATGGATGATCGAGTTTTAAGTACGCTGGTTTGCTTATATATCTATGGGCCGTCACTGCCATATATCTGCATGTATGCTATGACAAAGTATCACAAAGTATTATTTATTTTAATACACTACAATGTGTTGGCTATATACTACATCTGCATCACAAGTACACTATGTGCCACTCCAAACGACTCCCCTGACGTCATTTTAAACATCTAGCCTCAAGAAACTTTGTAGTAAAAAGCTTGCTAACCTGGCTACAATTTGCATCAGAGATTCTGGGTACTGAAAAGAAAATCAAGTGGGACACTCATCTGAACATATGACAGCATCTGACAGCAGCCATGTCCCTGCTAAAAAACATTACCGTATGCCCAAAGAGCAATCAGAAACTCCCATAAACATACTCATTGCTCGAAAAAACGACTGGCTTTCAAGCAGCCTAGACCTTTTAAACCGACGGGTCTAGGTAGGAGGTGGAGTCAACTCCACCAGCTAGGAACTATCTGATCACTTCAATGTACTGTTTGAAGTCATTATGATCAACAAACCATCAAAACCAAAAAATCAATATTTAAAAACACTTACCCACAAACCTAGACAACAGCGATGGACAAGCAGCTATGTAATCCATTACATCGAAAACAAAATAGTCTTTATAATTTACAAACTGTCACAAATCCCTGCACAATAAGGCAGAGCAGTTCTCTATTAACATAATCTGAGTGCTAGCTCACCAGATTATTTAAGGCAACTGCGGACGAGATACGACATATATCCTCCTTCGAGAAAAAGCATTTTATCTATATGCACCGTGATCGCTCTACGGTGGTTCGCGCACTAATGGGCCACTGGGTAGTATGCACGCCATGGGGCTCAAAGCCCCATTAGCCGAGCTCTGCCACAGTTGCAGAGATGAAGAAGAAACAGAAGCTATTGAAGAATTCTTCTGCTCCTACCAAGCAATAAGCTTTTTCCAAAGCCATTTAACTAACCTAACCTTACATCAGTACGGGCAAAATTGCTAAATTCGTTCATCCATCAATAGACTCCCTTCTGGTGTTAGCATCTCAACCAGGGTAAAGGGTTTTTATTTAACATTTGGTATCACAGCGAGCAAAACATAGGCTGAATATGCCGACTACAACGGCATTTTAGTCTAACCTTTGTAAGGTTATCGCATGCTGCTGAGCTTATAGGAAAGAGAGAGAGAGAGACAGAAAAGAAAATAAGCTCCCCACGTTTTTTAGCGGGAAGGCCAATGACCGAAGTCACTGGGTCAAAGACAGACAGTACAGCTCAAACGCTTGGCTTTTGCGGGCGTATAAACGTCGGAATTAGTGTAATTTTGTATTTCGTTTCTTTAGAGCTCAAGTTTAGCGTATTTGTGGAAGTGTAAGTGTAATAATGTATGTGTAGTAATTGTTTTGTTCTTTGAAGGTAACCAGCAGCAGGTCCATCTGCTGAGATTTTCTTTAATTCTGAAGTTGATCAGAAATATTTGTCACAATCTGAATTGTTGTTGAATTAAGTTTAATTCTGAACGTGCGAATTATGAGATACGAATAATCGTAAAGGATGGATAATGAACGAAGCCATGGAGTATGTGGGCCGTCAATTAAAATTCATGGGCAATGACCAAAATGCAAGTCTATATTGCAGGAAGGGCGAGTACGTCGTGGCCGATAACACCAGATACAGGACAATTGCACATAGGGTACGGAATTTGAGCCGCGTCTAAATTTTGACATGCCGGTGTCACTCACTCTCTTAAAAAGCAGTGCAGTTCCCTACCAATTCACGAGACGAGAGGCGGAAATTATGACGGCGAGAAAGATTAGATAAGCGTAAGTATATAAACATGAAACTGTAAATTTTGTATATCCTGAACTTATTATTAATGAGTAAAAAAGGGGTATAATGATTTAGTCCAAATGTATGTAACAGGCAGAAGGAAGCTTCTCCGACCAAATAAATTACTTATGTAGGAATTGTAGTTGTGGCCATATTAACTATCGAAAATTGGTTTGTACATACATTTCAATGATCTTAAAAAGTCCTAAGAAGAAAACGAGTATTGTGTTTCTGCAGTGAGGGCAAGCGCAGCTGCAGCTGCTAAACTGCGTTTAGTCAGTTGCAAAACAACCAAGTAAGATTGCTCTAGTCGGGACTCCTCCCGACTAGGAGATACCCTGAACCCAACATTTAACAAAGACACAAAAAATCTCGGCACTGAAAAAAAAACATAATTGGCAATTTCCACCAAAAATTAAATTTACCACGCTTGGCCGGGAATCGAACCTGGGACTTACAGCTTCAGTTCTACAACTCTTATCAATTGCACCACACTCCCATTTAAATTCACTTATGATATAAAGTAACTTAAATATTTAAAAAAAAATTCAACGAAACACTAAAAAATTTCTGCTTTTGTCATAAAAATGAAAAGTATTAACAATAATTATTGATAATAAAAAAAAGAAAATATTAATTACACACTTTCCCTCTCCCTTCCCCACAAACTTCACCTGCAAAACTTCTAACGGCTGCACCTCTCCCTCGATTAATATTGTTGTGATAAAATTCAGTTTTGTTATGCAAAAAAATTCCAAAAAAAAACGCTAGTCAAAATTTTGCATTTGTATGTATCAACACATCAACACAGAAATTGCTTGTGCTGCAGCTTATCGAACTGTTGAAGTAAACTCGATGCGAAAAATTCATTATGAACTATTTGGAAGTCGTGAGTGATTATGAAATAATCGAAGAGTAAATCGATTGTAGCAAATCCAATTGATTGTATTGTTCCCTATCCAATTCCTGTTATATTTGTTTTGAAATCTTGATTGACTTCGAAACATAAGCTATTTATTTCTTTTAGAATTAATATGTTAGCTCCAGTATCTTCTAGTAATATTAATGGTTTATTATTTTTTGGTTACGTATTTTCATTATGCTGCTGAGACTTATATTTACATTAAAAACTGCTCAAGGGGGTTTGAGCGTATTCCGAGTTACGTTTTGTAACTCGTACTTGATTGTTGGTTCTATTGCCTCTATTTGAGGTGCCAATTTTCGAGCATCCTATATAGTTGGTATCCCATAGTTGGTATTGTTATATTATTTTATTATAGTACCGTTGGCCACCGTTTCCACCGCGCTGTGGTTAATTTTGGTAATACATTATAGTATTAGTTTCTTCGTCTATATCATAGGATGTTTTAATGAACGCAGCTATTGCTTCATCCATATTGTCGAAAAGACGAAAACGCATAACTGTCTTAACATCTTTATTGGGGCAATTTGTCTTCATTGCTGATACAGCCTGTTTGGTACTTAATGACTTGCGCTCCCCTGTGTGCTCTGTTGTATTCCTTTCGCTAACACTAAAAATGCCTACGACCCGATTCCTGCATTGCCAGAACTTTGTAGTCGGAAATTTCACAGCCAAATTATCCTGCACTAGTGCCAAAGTATGTAAATCGAAATGCAGCGCATATACCACATTAGGCTTGATTATTTCCCATAATTCTTCGAGAAGTGAATCTCTGCAGACGAAACTTAGGAGGTGTCGCCTTTTGTTTTCAAATAGGATGAAGCTATGTTTTAGTGAAAAACGTGCGTCTTCAATAATTATCTGGTTCTGGAAGCAATTCAAGGGCTTGTCAGTTGATTCAATAGTGTATGTCAATGAGCTATGAGCTGTCGCGATGCATGCTGGCTCAAAACAATACCAATACAATACAATACCTGCTGTCTGGACAGAGCACCAGCAACTAGATTTTCTTTTCCTGGTTTGTAAAAAATGTGCGCATTGGACTCATGAAAGCGTTCCTTACATCGCTTAATTTTAACGTTTGGGTTGGATTCAGATGCGGCGAATACCAGTGGCTGGTGGCCTGTGGCTTTTTAAAGTCAGGGTATCGAAGCATGACATCCTCTGATGCCAATATGTTCCGCAGATTCTGAAAAGCGCTGCATTGCTGATCAGAAAATTCGACCGGAATTTTTCGTGATCTATGTTTACTGACTGAACCATTTTCTCCCTTTAGGATTTCAGAAATAGGTTTGGCTATCGATGCAAAATCTTTAATAAAGCATCTATAATAGCTAGCAAGTCCCAAGAATGATCTGACTTCGAAAATTGTTTTGGGCTTTCTCTGCGTCTGTTGTGCCACCATCACTAGTGACAACAAATCCAAAGAAATATACACTTTTCTTAAAAAACGCGCGATTTCTTCTCAGATACCCTCATATTTTCCATTTGCGAGCCTTTAAACACCCAGTCGACATGTCTGAAATGGGTCTCTTCATCTTTTGAGACATAACATCAACATAGACATAACATGACATTGTGCTCTGGAAAATGCTATCGGCGTTTCTCAAGCCGAAAGGAAGCCGATAAAACTCGTACTTCCCTCCATTTACCGAAAAAGAGGTTTTTTCGCGATTACGCTCTGCAAGCGTGATGCGGTGGTAGCCAGACTTGATCCAGGGTCAAAAAGAACTTGACTTTACCTAAATTTCTCAGAATTATAGAGATATTGGGCCTGGGGCACCTGTCTTGTATGGTTCTTTCATTGAGTTTTTGAAAATCCATCTCGACGCACATTTTTCGGTTACCCATTTCATCCGTGCCCTTTTTGTCCACCACCCAAATTGGGTTGTTATAGGGTCCGACGGATTTCTGTATTATACCATTTTTTAATAGATTCTGAATTTCTGGTATCAGGGAAGGTGCGTCTGTGCAAACTACGTTAGTGAAATTGACATCCTCACATTTATGGTACAATATTGGTTCGGAAGTATTACCGAACTTGAGTTGACTGGAGCTTCGGCAAAGCTCTGCTCTGACTTGTGTTAACAAGTCGAGGTCTTTAATCCCATCAAAGGTGAAAAGTTCTGAGAGCTGAAAAAAGGTAGCCTTTCTTCCAAATATTTATACATCGACTGGGCGGACTTCTTTTAGCCCATGGTGCGGACGAATGTAATTTCGCCGCACCTGCGTCGATAAGGAACTTCATATGAATCCCCGCTATTTCCCGCCTGATGAGAGGAAGCAGGGACCTACCCCTAAAAGATGGAGAGCGTCAGAATCACATCCGAGTCGACAGCTATTTGTGCCTCAGCACTTCTTGCTGCCGCTGCGTTTTCCACAGACACACATTCTTTGCTCTGAGTAAGCTTATATTGACTTTGTTTATGTTGTGACTTTCATTTCTGTTACCCTTTATTTCAGCTATTTGTCTGTTAAGAGCGGCATCCCTGGCATCAAATGCCTGTGCTTGCGTTGCTAGCGCAGCTGCAACCGCTGAGTCGACCAACATTCTAATTTGATGGGATCCATGTTTATCTTGGTTGTGGGCGTCAGTTTTGGCAAACAGTCTTCTGCCTGGTTTTACTCTATCGTCACTATCTGAGCTTTCTGAATCGCAGTCTTTTGAAGTGGGGTCTCTCTATTTTAGGAATGCCCTATTCAAGAGTTGCTACGATAGGTGACAAAAGTCAATAAGTTACAAAATCAAATCATCAAATAGTATAGAGAAAAAAGAAATTTTTTTTATTCATTTATTATTTACTTAAGCGATGGTCGACAGCTCCAAACGGTTCTTATATTTCAGAGAAACTTGATAAGATTTTCAAAACTAGATGACACACAAAACAATATAATGTGTTCAAAATATGCAGCTCATTTTTTTTAAATTTTCCATTTTTTCCACAAGACTTACAATTTTCGTTGCTAAGCACCCACTTACATGATCTTAAGGACGGGGTAGTTCTAGCCTTATGTAAATAAATTGTAAAAGTAAAAGTGTTTTCAACGTTGCCCAGATTAGCTTGTTTGCTATACTGGTGACACTCCGCTGCCTGAAGAGCTCTAGCGGCTTCGGCGTACAAAAGAAATAATTCGTGTGCTTCAACGCACACGCACTGACCAAGTTGACGTAGGTCAGCAGCAACTGCACTGGGCATTAATTATGTATACATTGTTTTTCGTTTAGCGCAGGTTTTATTGCCCACGAGGCAAAGTTTTTTGTTTCGAAGACACAGCACAAAAATAGAATGTGCCTCAACGTTTGATGAGCGGCTTTGTATTCTTTTAATTTTTTTTTTAAACACAAGATCAAAATAATCGTTTTTGCACTTCCGGCTACGCGACTGGGTTACGAGTTCGCGAGTCTGGTTAGGTTGGGCGCCAATTAACGGGATAAAACTTGCTGGACGACTGGTCGCAGAGTAAATCAAATTGGAACTAAAAGCTAATTCAGTGTTTGGTTTTCTCTATACGTGCTGACGGACATCGGATCGAAAAGTATGAAACTTGCTTTCATCAGAAAAGAGCACCCTATCCCAGAATTCAATTTGATTGCCCAAGTACTCTCTAGCATAGGTAAATGCCTATTTCGATTGACCTTCTAGATCAATGGCTTTCGTCTATCAGCACGACAATGATAGTTGGCTTCGTACATGGCCGTTCTAACAGCCATTGGGTGGATTTCCTTCCCAAACTCGGTCTTGATCTCAGCACCAATCTGGGAAGAAGCTAATTTTGGGTCCACCTTAACTTTTCGGATCACCTGCGTTCACGGTCAGTTAAAGCCCCTGGACGTCGTGATCTGGGTGCATTTTCCAAACTTTTTGCTTCTTTAAATCGCTTAACAATGCTTCTGATGAAAAATCGGCTCAAATCCATAATCTTGACTATTTTCCCATATAATTTGCCTTCATTGTGCAGGTGAAGGGCAATTTTTCGCTGAGCTACGTTAAATTCTTTGCGCTTATCCTTCATTTTGGTCGAATTTCGGCAAAAATGCAAAATAGCTTCAGAAAACTACAAATATTTTGATACAATTTTGAGCGCACGTGGTTAAGAGTAAGTCCTGTTAGGAATTACATAAGAAAATGTGACCAGATTGGGCTTAAGATAAAAATAAAACCAACATATGTGCCAAGACTTTTGTTTCACAAAAAAGGCTCATTTTTTTTAAAGTTTAAATTGTTTTAAGTACGTCAAAGAAAATACCAAAAATAAAGTGCTTTTCAATAAATAAATGTTTACATTAAATATATACAAAAAAAAATTTAATCATTAAAATGCTACATGAGCT
>SCDY01002542.1:0-11828 GCA_004143825.1 Drosophila micromelanica | reverse complement strand
ATCTCAGATAGATGGCTCTATATTTCAAACCCCCATAACATTGTCAAAACTCAACCGATTTTCATGTTTGAGGGCATTTTGGTCATTATTTGGCCTCTATTTTAATTCTACATCCAAAATATATGCATTGTTGATAATAACATTTTTTTGAATTTTTTGGTCAAAAAACCATATACTCCCCCTTGTTAATTTTTGAAAAAAAAAATTTTCAAAATTGAAAATTGCGAATTTTTGTTTTTAATCGATTGTATTTGTCATAATTAGTATAAAAAACAACATTAAAGTCGATTTTGAGGTGATCAAATTTTTTGCGAAAAATCATGTCAAAATTGACACAAATTTTGACAAGTAAAGCTCTCAGATCGATGGATCCCATATTTCAAACCCCCATAGCTTTGTCAAAACTCAACCGATTTTAATTTTTGATGGCATTTTGGTCATTATTTGGCCCCTAGTTTAATTCTACATTCAAAATATATGCATTGTTGAAAATAAAATTTTTTTGAATTTTTTGGTCAGAAAACCATGTACTCCCCCTTGTCAAGTTTCGCAAAAACTCTCACAACTTTGTCAAAACTGAGTCGATTTTCACGTTTGATGGTATTTTTATCATGATTTGTCTTACAGATTAATTCTACATTTAAATTATATTCCTTATACCATCAACGCGGATTGCGCTGTCCGGATTCACTCAAATGCTGCATTGTTCAAAATTTAAATGTTCATATTAAAATGCTTTTTGTTGTAAAAAGTAATTAAATTCAACAAGCAGATAAAAGCACCGAGCTCTGCGAAACTAGAATAAACGACGAGAGTTGATAACTTTGATTTTAGATGTATTTTTTCTTTTTATTTATAATTTATACCGCTTAGCAATCCTTAATCAGAATTTCGCAGTACTTATATCGTGAAAACCCAAAAACAAACGCTAAACAATTTGAGAACACACCGATTAAGAAACTACTTAAAAAAAGCTAACAAACCTACCTAAAATTTTGAATTCGTAGCCAAAACCGTAGCTAACTATGATAAAAATTCCCCTCAAAGACCTATTTTGAATTCGCTAGTGCTATTTAAACAATATGACACTCGTTGACCAGGACAACATCATCGTCTACTATTTCGCCATTATTGTTGGCATGATGGTCGTGGTGTATGGGGCAGCTGACAACTAATTCATCGTCCTTGCGATTTGTTGGCACCTCAATAGATTCCTTGCCTTTATAATCCTTGTTGGTTAGCGACATCAATTCAGTGATTTCCCTGTCCCTATCCTTCTTGTCCTCCTTCTCGTTGAGTTCGATCTCGCGCTCAAACATCTCACGATTGCGCAGCGCATTGTCCACGGCGCTATCAACGAACTGATACAGCGGCGAATCCAAGCGATTGCGTTGTGTCGGCAAATCCAGGTCCACATTCAGGTTCGGCTGCAGCAACTGCTGCAGCATGAACAGAAAGGGCGGCAGTGCCAGTGACGACTTGTGCTTGTGATGGTGCTTGGGCTTGCCACGTCCATTCAAATTGCTGTCTGCATTCAGCAGCAGGACGCCGCCCAAGTCGCCGTTGGGTGGATAGTTCATGTCGTGTTGCTGAACACTCTCGATGACCACATTGGGCCCCAGCAGCTGAAACTGCTTGAGCTCCTGCTTGTCATCCGGGGACACCAGCTTGTTGAAATATACGAAAGGTGGTGGGGCAATGCCTGCACCACCGCTTCCACCACCACTGCCTCCATTGTGGTGGCGTCCATGATGTGCCGCCTTCGGCAGCTCGTCATTGAGCGACATGCGACGCTTGCCACGACGCATGTGGCCAGCCAACTCGTTGGCCTGCGCTTCATCCAGCTGCACCAGTTTCTTTGCTGGCTCAGCGACGGCCGCAGCAGTGGTTGCTTTTGTGGCTGCTGCTTCTGTTGCTGCGGCAACAATTTCGTTGCCAACTGCAGCTTGGGTTGTCTCCATAATCTTCACTTGTGGCTTATCGACGACGGCAGCGGTTACAGAAACTGGAGTCGGTGCCAAAGGCAATGGCGACCCGGTTAAGTTGGCTTTCAAGTTGATGTTGTTGTTGGTTGCGGCATTAGCCAGGCTATTGGAGCGCTTGATGCGCAAACCGTGTGTTGGCTGCGACAGCAACAGGCTGCCATCTAAGCGGCAATCGGGCCAAAAGAGTTTTGGTATTTCAATATTAAGTTGCGCATACTTACAGCAGATCAAGAGCAAAAAGTTGGCCAATAGCTTGTTCATTGTTGAAGTTTATCGGGGGGTTTTATTTGCACAAGTTGAAAGGCTTAAATCAGGAAAAGGACTACAAAAAAAATAATAATAATGAAATACGTAAAACAAAATTCATATAAATTCTTTAGCTTGTGCGAATTTTGATAATTTGTAGTTGAAAAACTTTTCAATAGATTTTTATTTTTGTTTAGCTTTCTGCTATTTATTGCTAGTTTGAATATTTAATAAAATGGGTTTTTCTTTTTGGGATGCTTTTTATATTTTCTGAAACTTACTTTTGTGATGTGCACGTTACGAGGTTTGTTCGTAGATTGATTTGTTTTAGGTTTTGCTTGTTCAGTTTCGCTTTGACAGAGAGCTTTCGATGCGGCATAGCCTGCTCTGACAACTATATATATACTATATATGCATATATGTGTATTTATGGTATATCAAATGATTTTTTTATGGAAATCCCGTTCAAGTTTTTTTCGGCACGTTAAAGTTTCCACTTGTAATTCAGCATATGGCTGGCAGTATGGAAAAGTCAATAGCCCAATACGCACACACATACACACACACACACACACACACACACACACACACACACTAATGAACACACTCACATTTGTGGCGACCTTTTCAAGTGCTGCAAATGGCAACAACAACAATGCCAAAAAAGTTTGTGTTTTTTTTTCAAGCGCGCGCCGCGAAACAAAACCTAAAAAATAAAAAACAAATATAAAAGCAAAAGAAAATGCTGTGAAAAAGTTTAGCTTATAAATTTCCAATCAATTTTTGTGCAAAAATCAAACAACAAACACACAAGTGCCCCACTCATGTATTCATAAGCGCACACACTGTGTGGGTGTGTGTGTGTGTGTTCGTGGGTGTACGTGTGTAGCTATTACTTGATTAATAAATATTAGCAGCAAAAATTGGGAAATTCTCAGTGATGCGCAAAAGTGCAAACACACAAAACGAAATGCGATACATTTGCCAAATGGCTGAAACATTTACCAACAAACAAACACACACACACACACATACAAGTGTGTGCATAACTTATATGTCTCCAATATACGTTGGCAACTAATTTTTTTTCTGTTGCGCCGTCTTCAGTCTCTGGCATTAATAATGTAAAGTGCGTGCCTCAAATGTAAAGTTGAACGCTTGCGATTTCATAAACCTGCGACATTCTCGCATATTGACGCACAACAAACGCGCGAAAACTTTCCGCTGCATAATTCGGCTGGCGAGGCACAGCTGAGGCAACGCCCCACGTGAGTGAGGCATGAGGCATGTGGCATGAGTGACACCTTGTTCGGAGGCGGAAGCACTTTGCTTATCAGCTTAAATGTAAATACCAAGCGATTGGCAGGGGAACTCTTACTCGAACCTGCCCGCCTTCGTTCGAATTCGAATTCTTCCAGCAGCAGCAGCATCAGCAGCATCTGCTGCTGCATTGGGATTTGCCCGCTGGCTCTCCATTCGCAGCTCGCAACTTATCTGCGATTGCCAGTTGTTGTTGTTGTTGCTGTTGCTCTTCAACTGTGTTTAATGTAAGTCGATTCGGTTGCTGGATTGACGTACGGCAAGCGGTTTAAATATTTAATATTCTCCATGTGTTTGCCGTGGCTGCTGAATAAGTCAAAACGAATCGGACCGCTTAGTAATCGAACAAGCGCAAAGCGAGGGCAGTTTTCGAAAATATAACGAGTAAAAAAGTAACGAGTAGAAGCAACGAGTTGAGAATAAAAGAACAAACACTTGAAAAACGTAAAGACGTGAATTAAAATATGTTTTACAAGCACATTTCTTGCCAAAACAGCAACGAGTAACGAGTAATGACAAAATAAATAACGAATAGCGCTTAAGGGATAAGCAAGCGGGCAACGTAAAGAGTGCTACGAAACGAGTAAGAAATATCCAAAATAAATATATATAACATTTTTAATATGGGAACATTAGTTGCAAAAAGAGTTACTTAATAAATACTTGCAAAATAAATAACGAGTAAAAGTTGCGAAAAAAAATATATATAATATATTTTTAATATAGAAACATTTCTTGTCTCATTCCAATGAATTTACAAAACAGCTCAGCCAAGAGACTATACAAGAAAATATATTTCTATTTTTAATTATAAAAATTTTAGTTCCACAAAAAGTTACTAAACGAATACTTACATAATAAATAACGAGTAAAAGTTGCGAAAAATATACATATTTTCTGTACAGAAACATTTCTTGTCTCTCATTCTCGAATAGTCGCCAATAGTCTATTTTAGCCAAACACACTTCAAAGGTCGTCAGACTCTCAAGTTGCTGTTTGTCGGTATTTATTAAGGCGACCCATGTTCCCCAGTGCTAAGTCCAGTTCCATTGCGAGCGGATTTGGCAGTAGACATGGTAAGTAGACACAAAGAGTTGAGCCAATAATTGGCCGAGCTGTCTGCCTACGCATGATTTGTGGCAGTCAGACAGGATTTGAACGGGGCCTTTGATCTTAATGGTCGGCAGGTGGAGTCGTTTACAGCAAACATTTAATAAGCCTTTTATTTAGTTGCTGTTGCAGACCCAGACCCAGACCCAGACACATACACAGAGCGATTGCTTCGCACCTTTTGTGAAGTCTCATTAGTTGGTTCGTTAATATTCCAATTGTTGACACACACAAACTTTTTGGCTTGGCGACTTAACTGTATAAAGCAATTTAATTAATAGCGTCCTTACGCCCGCTTCAGGCTTGCCCTCTACTCGTTGTGTATATCCTTCGTCCTTTACGTGTGCAGTGTGCCGTAAACTTAATTAAATGTGCAAGTGACGCGCTGAGCACAAAATGAACCAGCAATAAGCACGGTTTGAAGTTCGAGTGGATACTCTCGACATGTGGCAACACTAAACAACAAAACAGCAGATCGGCCAAAGGCAACAGCAGACAACAGACAAGGGACAACCAAACCGGTACAACAAATTTTTGATGAGCCAACGTGGCACGTGTTTATACAGCTTTTTAATACTAAACGCAAAAAATACTGTAAAAATCCAATGGGATTGCAAGTGCTTAGACAGAAAAGCAGATGGCACTGACAGAACCCGCATAAAACCCGCGATTTGCGGTTCAGCGATTGCTATTGTTGGTATTTTTTTTTTTTTTTCGTTGTTCTTCTTTATTATGCTCTCTTTTTTATGGTTATAGTTATGAAGTTTACAACCAGAAACTAAAGGTTGCATATTAAGTGTATGCAAATATTATGAACACAGCAGCGAACTTGTCCATCAACACGAAAGATGAGCGGTGCATAACATTTTATTTTGGATGCCACTGCAGCAAGTTTAATGTTTGTGCCATGAATGCGACTGAAGCACTATTCAAACCAAATGGGTATTGGGTATGCAATTTGAGTATTGTGAACATTTTACCTAGAGCGCTATGATATTGATAAGGTTTATATGGAAGTCTTCTTCAATTAAGTTAAGCATCCGACTTGAATGTTGTGAACTATTTGTCATCGTTTGCATTGATGCACTTAATTTGCGCCAGACTTGAGTTTAACCACATTATGCGACAGTGTCTCATTTGATTGGCGACCACGCCCACAACACTTTGGGGCTTAAATCAATTTCAGTTGTCCGCCTCTGCCTGCTATTGATTTATGGCCACGTACGGCAAAACTTTACCGAATTATATTTCAATTTCGGCGGAAACAGGCGACGGCAACGCAATATACGGGGAGTGGTCGGGATGGGGGGGGAGACGCTACAGAAAAGACGTTAAAAACTTTTTGACAATTGACTTAAAAAGTTTTCAAGCCTGCCAAAAATTGAGTGCTCTTGTATACAAATAGGTTGATTTCAGAATGAAAGCGGGCCACATACATATAGCAAGGAAGAGAGAACGAGTGTTTAGCTGTTCCTCATTTATAAGGCCAAAAAGTTGCCAGCGGCCGTCAGAATTGTGAAATGTTCAGCGGAAGTAAACACATAAAACGGAAATGAAAATTCAATTATTGCGTCGCGATTTGTTCAACGCTTATTTCTCTCTCTCAGTATTTGTTTTATTTGTTTTACGGCTGCAGAAAGTTGGATAATGAAATTAACCAGCAACGTATTTGGCAACACGTGCTGGCAACGAATTTCGGCCCGGACCCCATGCGGCTGCATTGAATATGCAGGCAACATGTCGCTTTAACCAAATTGCATTTCAGTTGCCGTTTTATGTACTTTTCTCTTTTATTTTCGAGGTGTGTTGGCCAAAAAACAAAAAATATTTAACATAAGTCTTAGTGGCAGCTGCAGAAATGGCTTTGGTAACAGTTGCCAAACCGAATTTAAATGCCATTTTTCAGAGTCGCTTCACGAGCAATTACCTCGGCCCTGTTGCGTGCATTTTGGATAACTTTTACAGCCCTTTCGGAATGCATTTCAGCTAATTGGCTTAAATTAAAAGCCAGGCTTGCGCAGCAGGTAAGCCTTGTGTCTTGATCAATTTACAACGTGTCAAGATCGATTGGAAGACAGCTCAGAATTAGTGTAAATAAATCGACGGTTGCCAGCAAAATGGCGCTGAAATGTGGCAAACGCAATGGCAACTGACATTGGTTCACACACAGATCCATTGTCACAGCCACATTCACATCCACATCGGAATCCATTGCATCTAATCCATATCCGCTTGGCAGACGTTGTCTTTTGTGCCATTCTGACGTCTGTCATTTACAACTGCTACTGAAAAGTAACAGAAAGCAGGGTTGTGAGGGTGTACAATGGGCCACGAATGCCAGGGTGCATGCGATGACCTTTCGCTTTGCACTTGTCACTCTGCGCTGCACACGCACAATGCTGTTGTTGCAGTTGCCACGTTGCGCATACGCCATGTGGCACTTGCCACGTGAAATTCAGCGCACAAGTGAGAGTGATAAATAAATGTCCAGTTAAAAGCGCTTTGAAAAGTGCATCTGTCAGTTCGAATTTGAAATATGCAAAATACAAATAAATACACATCAAAAACTTTTACTTTAAAGAAGGATAAGAAACTACTTAAAATATTTAAAACACGTTCGAAACTTTAAAAAGTAAAGTTCTTTAAGCTGAAATCATCCTAGGTTACGTATATTTTCTTATTCAACAATAATTATGAAAATCAGCTCAACCACAACATACGGTCTGAACAGTCAGGCTCAAACTTAAGTAATATTCATTTATGTTGTGGACAACAATTTAGTTGAATTTATTGGATTTTAATTTGATTTTATAAAGTGGTCAAAGTGCTGGTCTAAAATCTGACTGACTGACTTCAGCTTGAAACTATGTGCAGCTGCAGTTGCCAGTTGAAGTCTGTTGACGAGAGCATCAAGTTATTGTTTTGGCCATTTGTATTCTGTTATACGAGTATAACATGCCGGAACAGCTGTCCACACAAAATATATTTGAATACTTGAACAAAGTCGAATGTTCTTAGAGTTTAGTCGAAAATTTAAGGACACTTTAAGTTGGTTGGACAGAAAAACGTGCCAGCTCTCTGGGGCATGTGTGTGTGTGTTGACAGCAACCGAAATTGCCACAATTTGCGGCTGTGTACAATTTGGCCACGCATCAATCTGTGCGCATGTTAACCAAAAAACCATTACAAACAAGCCCCTGACAATGCCATAGAGAGAGATAGTTAGATACACAACAGACATAGATGGAAAGAGATAAAGCTTTCAAAGCGGACGACACGTGCTGCAGAGCATTTCCGTTTCCGGTTGCGCTTTTGTGTTTGGCTTTGTGCAGACGACATCGTGTGGCAAGTGGCTAATTTTATTTAATGCGCGTCACTTACCTTTTTGCATTTTGCAGGAAAGTTGACATTACACGCGGCGTATACGCAATAATAATTTTGAACTAACCCCAATCCTTAAATATGTGGATGGGGCGGGCCTAATATTTGAGCAACTGTTAGTTGCTTTGGCATTTGGCTGCCTTTTCCTGACTTGAAACTTAATTAACATTTGATTGATAAAGGTCACAATCACACACACACACACACACATACGTGACTGAGTTGTTGTCTGCATGCAAATGAAAATTTTCAATGCCAGCGGCGTGTCTTCTATCCCTGAATATTTAAACGTGTGTGTGTGTGCGTGCGTGCTCCAAATTTTAATTAGTATTATAAATTATTGCCAACGGTGTTGTAATTAAATGTGTGTGAGTACAGTTGATTCGCACACACACAAGGCAATTAAATTTTGGTTGCCAGACAGCCCAAAAAGTGGGCATGGCCATAGCCGATAACTCTCACCGCGCCCCTTTTCGTGAGCGAAATCTCAGCAGTCAGCGCGATTGTCTGCTCTATGCAAATATTTCGTTTAAATTTGCATAAAAATCACAAATTTAGTGGAATTGCCATTGATTTGATTGGGCCAATTGAATTGGGCACTGCTTGAAAGGCAGCTTGTGAATAGCAGGGAGAGAGGAGGCGGGTGGGGGAGGGCAGACTTTGCTCAGCTGTTGCTAAGCTGCTTAGCATCAGCATCAGCAACAGCATCAGCAGCAATAGCACACACACTTCATCTTTTGTCACATGTGCGCTGAAAATTGCATTTTGCTTATCACTTTTGCTGGCCATGCAAACGACAAATGGCAAAGCAAAGTGTGAAAGAGATCACATTGAAAAAAAGAGAGAGATATAAAAGGCAAAAAGTGATTTGAATTTAATGCATAGACCACGCAGCTGAAATGAAACAACCTTTTCAAACCTGGCTTAACCAACTTGGCCAACTTGCAACAATATTTACACACAGATATGGCAAGGATATTGAAGCCCAATTTCAATCATCATTTAACGCACTTTATCATATGTATTAAAAATTTATTGATATACGCCAAAAGAGCCATAAAATACTTCAACACGAGTGAGAAGCAAGAAACAAAAAACGTAGATACCCAAAAAGCCGAACTGCAAAACCTAAAAACCAAAATAAAACTGGGCACAGGGGGGCCAGCCATGGAGAAAATTCAATAAATTGCTTGGCTCGACATAAAATAATGCTGCATTATAGACCTGCCATGCCACGGGCAGAAAAAAAAACCGCCAAATGTTGCCCTAGGGAGCGCGTTACGACGCCGAGACAAGGACAGCAACAATCAAGCAACAACAACAACAAAAATAAAGGACAGACGACAGATACTACGTGCGACATATGCCAAGTGCCCCCACCCCCCTAGTCCCTGTAGCTTTTACTCCCTCCCGCCAGAGCTCAACCTTTGCCAGCGATTTTCCTTCTGTTTTTCTTCTATTTTTTTTTTGTCCTGTGGTAATTCAAATTGTAGCTGGGCAGACGAAACAATGACAATCGAAATGGCAATGAAACTGGCAATGCCTGTGGTTGTGGCTCAAGAGGTTGGCGGGTGGCGAGAGGGTCGCGGACGCGGATGCGCGGCCCGAGCATCGATTTCTATTTATGTTTTATGGGACGTAAAATGATTGGGCCACAACGGAAGGCGACAATCGTCAAGCGAGCCAAAAGACATAGATGTTGCATAGCGGCATCGAAGGTTGTATATCGGAGATGAACAAAAAGGCAAATTGCACATTGATCGACTCAAGCATACTCTGTTCGATACGAATGCACAAGTTAAGCATCAATCCACCACAGGATACACAAAATTTTACTTTAATAAATTGATTTTTTTTCTTCAGATTATCTTTTGGAATGGATATAGAATGTGTATACCCAGTTTTGTTGCGTTACAGGGTAAGCCGCAGCGAGGCACGCATCTAAAGACGTCAGATAAAGGCGTGCAATGGGCGGAACCAACGCGGCCGATAGCAGCAAAACGTTTGTGACGTTCACTTTCAGACACGCGCAGCGGCTGTGTAAATTACAGCTTCCGCTCTCACTCCCCCTCTCTCTCTTTCACTCTCTCTTGTTCTTCCTCTTGCCATTTTTTCTCTGTTTATTTATGTGTTTGTGTTTGGGCCGTCTTTTGTTACTGTTCGCATATCTTGAAAAGTTGGCGCGTGTGTTGTTGTCACGCCGGCTATCATCTTAAGTTGATGTGGTGTTAAGTATTGTTGTTGTTGTTGTTACTGCATTCGAAATGATGAACTGACAGCTGCTGTGTGTGTGTGTGTGCGAGTAATGACCAGCTTCAAGTGCTAAACGAGCACTTTACATTTTTTTTGTCTTTTTATCAAGAAAAAAAATGACAGAAATAAGCGAAAATTTTAATGCCATTTTTAGTTCGGTCTGCTGCGCCATATTTCTGGCATATTTGAAACTGAACGATTTGCCAAGTTTTCAAAGTAAACGTAAATAAAATATACCTTTCCTACAGCACTGTTCAATGTTGGCTCTGTCTAATGGCTTTTCTCTTTGCACTGAGTTCATTAAATATATTTTTGGGTGGCTTGTCCATTATTTAGATTCCTAAAATTTCGTACGGCATTCCACATTCAAATTGGGTGGAGAACTTTATCGATCAAACTGTGAGGCATTCGAAGCAACATTAATGACTAAATAATTGATCGAAAAGCAATCGGGAATAAAGAAGAATTAGCCGATTGTCAAAAATGTGTGCAAGTACTTCACAGTGCGCAGCATTTCAATTTGCCTGGCCCGAATGGCGGCTAAGCGGCTTATGTTCCTGTGTGTTACACATGTGAGTGTCTTTCCCCAACACCCTATTATACTCTCTCTGTGTGTGTGTGTGTGTGCGTGCAGCTAAGTGAATAAAAATCTTTTTGCACAATTCATTAAACGCAAATTATGCCCCTGAGATAGACGCGGGAAAGGCGCGTTGCGCCATTGACTTTGCTCTGTTGTGGGTTATTTGTTTGCCACGCACACGCGAGGCATACAAATTTCACACACCCAAACACACACACACACACACACACACACACACACATACACAGAAACTCATATAGTACGCAATTCACTTGTTCAGGCGCGTAAAAAGGATTCACGCACACAGTCAAACATGTGCGAACATCAGACGCTGCCAGCGACTTTGGTCTCTGGTCAAAGAGACAATGAACCCTGCAAAACAAAAAAGAGAAAAAGGTGGCTAACAACAATAACAGCCACAGCAACAACAACAAGAGCAACATAAAAACGTATTTGCCTAGTGCAAGTGAAAAAAAAGGTAATAAAGCGCACTCGTCAGCGCCATTTTGACCGCAAGTATTGTGGCTGAAGAAGAAGCGCATAAAGTATCTGTTGCCGCCATATATACCCTTACACTATTTAAATGAGCAGAACAAAAAAATGTGTGTATTAGACACATATATAAATTTAATGTAGCCTACTTTTATGCAAGTGTATTTTTTGCAAACTAAAAATTTCATATCTTGGGCGAAGTTCATTTTCTCGAAAAACACCATTTTAAGTTCATTTTGATCAGAATTATCGATAATTATTTAAAAACTCATATACTCATATTTTAAATTTTTAACATTTTTGAAAATATATGTGAAAATGTTACTGCCAAGACACCGAACCTTGAACAAAAAGACCAACCTTATGAAAATTGGTTGAGTTTTGGCAAAGTTACGACTGGGGAAAGTGGAGACATATCCTTATATGGGAACACTAGGGCATATATTCGAAAATTTTTTAAA
>SCDY01002541.1:0-13209 GCA_004143825.1 Drosophila micromelanica | reverse complement strand
GTGTAAACGAGCTGAAATGTTTATGGAACCAGATCGCAGGGTTCAGGGTATCTCCTAGTCGGGCGGCCCCGACTAGAGCCTTCTCACTTGTTTTTTGTTGTGTTTTTTATTTTTTATTCTCGCCCCATTTGTTATAGTTGCCTTAATTTTTATGACTTAAGTGGCCCAGCGTCTTGACAGGGTTGTAGGGGGGGAGAGGGGTGGCTGCCTGTTGTTGGTTGGTTGGGGGTGTGTATAACTGTTATATTGCTTGGCTGACGCGCACCGTAAACGAACAGAACATGCCACGGAATGTGTCTGTGGCATGCACACAGCTCGTTTGCTCGCTGTGGCTGCTCTGCACTCAGAGAAAACACCCAGAACACTGCACATAAATAAAATATCAATATTTATAATAAGATTATCGATAATTAGTTAATATCGAAATGCCCAAACATCAACTTTTAATTAATCGATACTTAAAATTCAATTTTATTTTAATAAAACATTAAATGGAAGAAGTTTTATTATGACTATAGTAGAATATGTAATGCGTTTTTCTCTGAGTGTACAAGTGCACAAGAAATATTAAAATGAAGAACTTAAATCAAGTACAAACAGTATTAATTTCGGCGCTAATCAGTTTTTTTCTTTCGAATAATCGATCAATTAAAAGTTTGTGTTTGAATTGAAAAAACAAAATGGCCGCGATTGTTTTGCTTAGTATTTTTCTCTGAGTGTTTATAGTCTGCTGTGCAGCGTTGCCAAATTGCAGTGCACTGCAATTGGAGGATGGTGTCAGCGGCTATCGTTGCACATGCCACATGCCACATGCCACATGCCACATGGCACTTGGCATATACGTTGGGCGCAATAAACATAATAAATTTCAATTATCCTGTGCAGCACAAATCACAAATATCCCCCCCTACAATGGGTATGTGAAGTGCAAAAGGCTGGCAAAACATGAATTATGTGCACACACTCACACACACACACACACAAACAGACTGTTATTATTAAGTGATTTGAATGCACTTTGTGTGTTTGCCAGAGTGTTCCATAAAATGCACTCACACACATACACACACACACACACACACACACACACACACACAATTATTGAAGTGTGGCAACGCTGCGCCCTTTGGCAGCGCCAACGTTTTGTTCGCCGTTTGCCGTTTGTCGCTTTGCTTTTAATGTCTCTATTATTGTTGTGTATTTGGTGTTGTTATTGAGTTATTAACACGCACACACACACACACAGGTACACACTCACAGGTACACACACACACACACACATGAAACACTTCGCGTTGACCGTCGCGTCGTTTAAAACAAACGAGTTTTTTGTCGCTTTTGCCCAAGCGGCAAACGTTACAGCGCCTTGCGCATAATTAGATACACTTAGCGGCAAAACAATGCACAGAACCATTCATTAGGGGCGTGCCCCAGTTGCCACAAGCAACAAGGGGTGGGCAGCACCGTGGAACACACAGCGCCGAACTTAAGGATATGTTTACAAAGTGGCAACAATGTGCGCGAGTGTATTCGTTTTGTGTGTGCCTGAATAATTGAAGGCATGGCATTAGAAATACCAGCGATTTTAAGTGCACCTAATGAGTGTATTTATGTCGCATGCTATAAGAAAGTCGATTCCATTTTCTATTATTAAATCAGTTGCAATAGATATGCATGAATTTGAGTGCATATAATGGGTGCTAATGAGTGTATTCATTTCATTCATCGAGACAATGAGTGTATTCATCTGGGATGCGCTTGTTCATTCACATTTTGTGTATTCAAAAACAGCTTCTAAAGCAGTGAACAATAAATTGGATCAGAAACCGTTATAAGTTATCGGTTGAAAATCTCTCGAACCCAACTAAGCTTCTTTAAGTTTCTATTTGAGTCGTAACAATAATTGAATTATTATCGAACCCTTTATTGTACTGAAATATTACCAAAAGAAAACAAAACTTTCCATCCAATCAACTAAAATATCCTGGCAGAAAGGTTCGAACTCTAATACGCAATAACGAATTTATTATATTCAAATAAATAAAATTTCAAAAATGTTTATTTATTCGAGCTTCTTTAAATTTTTTTTAAACCGTAACAATAATTCAATTATTATCGAACCCTTTACTGTACTGAAATTTTACCAGAAGACTCAAACAACTAAAATATCCTGGCAGAAAGGTTCGAACCCTAATACGCAATAACGAATTTATTATATTAAAATAAATAAAATTTCAAAAATATTTATTCATTCGCACTGTTTTAAACAGATAGCTTGATTTTCTTGTTAAACCTATATTTTAATCCAGCAGCCCTATGCAGCTGACCCATGCTGTTTTTTGGGCCAGTCCGAAAGCGTCTCGAAAAGCAACACCTTTTTGGCTTTTGTCGGCTTTTGTGCGATTCTCTTGGCCCGATCGTAGTTAATTTGATAAATTGCCAAGCTCTCGACTGCAGTTTGGACCTTTAACTACATGTGTGTGTGTGTGTTTGTGCCACGCCCCCCGTTTTGGAATATAGAAAACTATGTGACGCAAGGGAAAGAGCCAAATAGAAACATAATTAAATTGTGCTGTTTTTATTGCGAAGGGAAGGGAACTGCAGCAGGGATATGGTCAAATGGGATAAAGGGTTAAAAGGGGGACCAGAAAGAGAGGGATGGAGTGAGTGAGAGACAGAGAGAGAGAGAGAGAGAGAGGGCAGTTGATGGGGATTTGGGTAACATTATCTGCGGTCCGGTCTGCGGTTGGCACTGGGGCGTTTGTAATTGAAATATATGATTATGAATATTTATGCATTTTATGTGTATTTTCTAATTGTATTTGAAAATGTTGTGTGTGTGGTGTGTGTGTGTGCTGTGTGTATTGTATGTGTTGTCTTAGTTAATTTAAATAATTTTCCAACACTTAATTAGTGGGCTATTTAGTGCGATAACAAAGCGTTTGGCATTAGTTTCAAGCGCAAAGGGTTTTCCACAAAACCCAAAATCCACCCTGCGCCTGTTTCCCGCTGGGATGTGTTTTGGGGCTTCTAGATTTTAGTTTTCAGTTTGGACAACCGCAATTAGTTTTAATCAAGTTTCACCTCTCGTAGGTTTTCCGGGCGATGGCGACGACGACAGCAGCGCCGCGAAGCGTCGACGATCGCGGACCAACTTCAACTCGTGGCAGCTGGAGGAACTGGAGCGCGCCTTCTCAGCCAGCCACTATCCGGACATCTTTATGCGGGAGGCCCTCGCCATGCGTCTCGATCTCAAGGAGTCGCGAGTTGCGGTGAGTTCAGTTCCAATCGCTGAAACGCAGTTTTTCTTTTTCTTAAGTTTTTGTGCCCCCCTTTTAGTTTGGTTGTTGTGAGTTTTGAGCACCTTTGCTGAGATTATACGCTTTGTTCCAGATAGGTATGGTTCCAGAATCGACGTGCCAAGGTGCGTAAGCGCGAGCACACCAAAAAGGGTCCCGGCAGACCCGCCCACAATGCACAGCCGCAGACGTGCAGCGGCGAACCGATTCCTCCCAACGAGCTGAAGGCCAAGGAGCGGTAAGTGAACAAATATTTTTTATAACGGGCCAAAAAGTGGGATTAGCAAAAAAAAAATAATTCCTGGAGTTACAGCGGAATATTTCAACAAGTTGGCAGCACTTGCTTAAAATCAAATAAATATATTCTATTTCAATAAGTAATTTTAATGAGCAATATTTTTCAACAAGCTATTATAATACAGTTTTCCTAACAAGTTGGCAGCACTTACCTGCCCATAAGTGTTCTTACTTTTCTATTGAATTTTTAAGGAGATGATAATTAGACTTCATATATACTTTCTAATCACAATTAACGTAAATACCAACATTGCAACAAGGTGGCAGCTCTGCCTTGTATTAAGATAAACAGCCCAACTTTTCAGATCGGATATTAAGCTGAGCAAAATTGGCTTTAATCAATGAATCATTTTGAAATGAGTTTTGTTACATTATATAAAGTTGGCAGCACTTTATTTACACAACAAATTTAAAACCATGATAAAATCATTATTATTGAGTGCTCCGTTGTTGCAACTACCATTTTAAACAGGTTGGCAGCGCTGAAGAATATGTAGAAAATAGGTTGGCAGCACTTAAAATAAGCTACCTATAAGTAGGACTGTATTTCCCTTGTATTTTTCTGGCTAATCCTAAATCCAAAATTTGTGCTCTGTTCGTTTGGTTTTATGATTGCAGGGCGCGACGCCGCAAGAAGCTGGCCAAGGCGATCGATCGGCAGGCGCGCAAGCTGCAGGCGAAGGGGATCACCGTGGACCTGGAGGCGCTGAAGGCCGAGTACATATCACAGCATAAGGCGAACGGCACGTTCTCCGATTCGGATCTGGAGGACGATGGCATACAGATCGATGTGGTGGGCGGCACCGATAGCGACGATGAGATTGACAGCGATGCGGTCAGTCCCGCCCGCCTGGGCGGCGGCCATCACGGCCTGGCCCACTGTGGCGGCGGGCTCGATGGCGATGGCGACAGTTCCCGTGCCGGCAGCTACATTGGCGGCGGCGGCAGTCTGGGCAGTCCCAGCTCTGTGGCGGCACCGACGCTGCACGGCAGCAATGGAGCCGGCGGTGGGGGTGGTGCTGGTGGTGCTGGTGGGTATATGCACTCGGAGCCATCGGATGCCGGCGAGCCGGAGGAGCGGGACTCGATGTCGGCACAGGAATCGGCATCGCCCAAATCGCTGCTCTTCCCCGCCAAGGCCTTCCATCAACTCAACCTGCAGAGCACACAGCATCACGCGGCGGCAGCGACGGCAACGGCGGCAGCGGTCGCGGCAGCGGCCAATCTCGTCCACCAGACCACGCCCATCAGCATGCGCCGCAGCAATCCGTTCAGCATCGAATCGCTGCTCTTCAACAACACGTGAGGCAGTCCAGCTGCCAAATTGCACCTTGAACTTTGACCGGCTCTGGTGCTGGGATCGCTTCAACCTAAACTAAGCCTTGCTGGCAGCTATTCGGGGATTTCCCTTTTATAATAATATTTCCTTGTCATTCGAATTATCAGTTCCTAAATGTGTTTTTTTTTTTTTTGTTTCGGTTTCTTTGTTTCCTTTCGGGTTCCTATCCTTAAACTCTCCCTAAATATACATCTATCTATATTATAAAGGTTTTCTTTGCGTTTTTCAACTATTCTCCAGTTTTGGGCTCCGAGCTTAAATTTAGCTAAGTGATTTTATTTATTAAATTGTTTTCAAAATTTTTTTTTTATTGATGTACTTTGTATTGTTCCAAGAGAGACTAAAATTAGCTTCGTAGTGCGCATTTTATATTATTTTTAAGATAAGCTTACACGTTTTTCCCCCAATTTTTTTTCTCTCCCATTTGTCGTGTGGCAAAGCAATGCTTATAAGAAACGGTAATATTTACGATAAATATAATATATATATAATAAATATGAAAATAAGTTTTTTTTGTCGTATGCTTGAGTGTGTGTGTGTGTGTGTGTGCATGTGTGTGAGTGCTTGTGTGTGTGTCTGTAAAAATGTAATTTAAACTAGCAAAAGAAGAAGCAAAAAACAGAAATATTGAAAAAGAAAAACAAACAACCGAAATAAGTGAATTTTTTTGTCCTGACTATACTGTAAAAATCGAGCAGAAGAAGAGAATATAATGGGGTAGTAGAAGCCGTAAATATAACATATATAACACATATGAGACACACAAGAAATATTACACATAGAATGCAAAGTACATATATTGTATTTAAAAAACAACAAAAAATATTGTCCAACAAAAATAAAAATCATATTGTAAAAAACACAAAAAAAAAACCAAAACACACACAAAAAGTGTTTTTTTTTTTTTTTGGTCAAATAAAATTGGCAAAGAACTCAATAAAATAAAATGAAAACAATATAAAAATGGCATGAAAAATACGCATAAATGCAAGTAAAATTGTTTTTTCAATTTCTCTGAAGGGCCTCGCGAATCGGAAACGAATGTGCAGTTAATGGACTCGCAATTTTTATACAGTGTATTAAAAATCAAATTCACACTGGGCGCATAAAGATATGGCATAAACAAATCAATTGCTGTGCTCTTAAAACATAAATCGGAGTATTTTCTACGGAAGGGAAGCAAAAAAAAGTTCTCATTTAAATTGAGAGCAAAAGCTGGGAAGGGAGTTTTCATTAGTGTTTTATCATTAGTGAATAATTGATCAATCAAAGTTGTGGAAGAACTGTTTTGTTGACTATATACATATACATATAGAGTTACAAAGAATATCAATGAGTGCAATGCACCTATTATTAAAATTCAGAAATTTGTTCCTTTTGAAACCTTATACAAATTAAAAACAAAAAAACAAATTAAAAGGAATAGCTCGAATTATTTTCTTATACTGTGAAAGCGTGAACTCAACATTTAAAATTTTTAGAAAACTTTGTAAACTCTGAAATTTTTGTTTTTGATATCATACCCATTCTATTTTTGTTCAACGTAGGATGTAGTTAAAGGATAAGTACTCTAAACTACACTTCGTAGTTTATGAAGCGTAGGGTACATTTTAGGGTACTTTTTGCGGAAATATAGGGTAATTAAAACCAGTATTAATGGCCTATCCACCTTTCTAATTATGCGTTCTCTCTGTATTTTAATGATATATCGATAAAACTTGGCTTAGACTCATATAATAAAGTTTCTTGGATTTGACAACTACAATTTATCAAAAAGCTAATATAGAAAATTAAAATCTTGTGTAAAATATTCCCTTATTTCTAGATTTGGTAATCAATTACAAATTTACAGCATTTTTGCTAACTAAAACTAATTACTAAATCTTTCTTCGCTAGTTGGCCCCGCCCCTGCCTTTCTTTGCCACATACTTACAGCGATTACCGTCGACGTTGCATGCCACAAAATGTGTCAATTGAATTTGCACTCAGTTGGCTTTTTTTTTTTTGTTTTTTTGGGCCACAAGTTGCGGTACGCTACAATTAACCGTTTAAACTTTAAGCCCGATAAGTTTAACTGGTTGCTGTTGTTGTTGCTGCTGCTGCTGCCGCTGCACAGCGTGACGTGGACGTTGACGGCAACTGCGCCGCTTTCATGGGAATTTGTGGAGTTCATTTCATGGCAATTTTATAGCTTATTAATTTTTCAGTGTTAGCGCTTTGCTTTGCTTTGCTTGTTGTTGCTTTTATTATACCCTGCAGGCATTGCAAATGGGTGGAAAGAAGTGTAGTGCAGTTGTGCATTTATTATCATATTATATTGCTTATACTTTCTTGATCAGCCCAAAGGTTTATTCCAGATTATAAACTTGATATGTTTCAGTTTAGCTTCCACCTTCCAAGTTAGAAATATTTATACTACTTTATAAAGGTTATTCGCTTGATTAAAAATATAAATTTGAATTGAAGAAATTTGGATCTTATTTTGATTATCAATATAGACTTGATTTTAGTACAGCACTTTTATTGTTTTTGTGTGTTGATTATTTTTTTACAGGGTATTTGCTGCTCTGGCAAACTAGAGTAGTCGTGGTTATTATTGTTGCTGCTGCATGCTGTTAATGATTCCGCGTGTTGTCGCCCCTCCTCCCCTCCCCTCTCCTCCCCACCCCATTTCCCGCCCCCCCTTTGCGGTTGTCGATGCTGCCCTGTTGATATGATTATTACGTTTATGTATTTTAATAATTGTGCATGATTCGATAGATTTTCTCTCGGTGTGTTTGTGTTTGAGCAGCTCGAAAACAGCTTACAGCTGCCAGATCTTAACGTTCAGCCCCCCTTCTTCCCCCTCTCTCTTTCTCTCTCTTTGGAGTCTCTCATGCGATCCTCGAGCATTTTGGATATTTTTCGTGGTCGTGTGCCCCCGTCGCGCGTCCATAACTTTTGTGGCTCAATTACTTTTCGATGCAAATCAAATTGGTCGCCTTTTAACTATTCTTCACACGTTTTTCATTAAATATTTTCCACAACTGCCCTTTAAACTCTTTGCCGTGAAACAAACACAATAACAACAACAACAACAAAATCCTCTGCTTTGCCTCATAATTTTACGGATTCACCTTTTCTATAATATTTCTCGTATCCGTATCTGTATCTTGTCCGCCTGTGTATCTGGCCATTGTAAATGAGTTTTTATTGAGGTGAAAAGATATTTGCCTTTGGCTTATTGTTCATGAATTGTTGTTTATTGGCATTATAATAGATGGTTCGGGCACACTCGACCGATCGGGTGTGCTACCTACTTATGATTTCAAAAGCCTTTACAAGCCACTTTCAGCTAATTGAGTTCCCTAAACCGTGAGAGGGCATTCAAGTGTTCGGTATGTGAGAATTACGCTACAGATCCATGTCAATAATGTCGTGTATATTATGGCTTAGTACTATAGATTTCTATAAATACTACGAGTACCCAAAATTCAGATTACAATTTTATATTATAATTTTATAGATAATACTTTATGGGTAATATCACAGTTTTATTAAAATATATTACTTATTTTATCCGTATTAATTAAAATTAATAATCCGAAATTAATTAAAATTATATTATTCCGATATATATGAAATAATTCATGTAACAGTTTAAATTTATTTTTTTAATTTTATAAAATTGATTTAATTTAATTTTTAATTTAATTATTCATAAAATCTTTATGATCTAATGTGCAATACAATGAAGCAATATTTTATATTGTATTTTCATATCTCAAAGATCAATAAAGTTTCACACTTGTCCCCTTTAAAATCGGATGCCATTCGGTGCATTGTGTCGCAAAACAAGCGCATCCGTTGATATGCCCGATCAGCAAAGCGGTGCCCCCTACGTTATAGCGCTTAATCGAAATCAATAAAGTTATTAAAACGACGCTTTTAAATTTTCTGTAACAGATTCTTAAGCCAACAACTGAATAACAGCGCAACAACAATGCGGATTAACGCTTCATCATAAACAGCAACAACAAGAGCAACAACAACAGCAACAACTGATTGTCATAATTATGGGGCATTTTGGTGTTTGCCGCTCTCTTGAGCCACAACCTTCAAGATTTTGGTTTGGTTTTTTTATTTTTATTTGTATGCCCTTTACCTATTGCAAAAGAGTTTACGCTGCAGTTAATTTTAGTTAAGTTCAACAAACATGCACCAAAATCGATAAATATCGTTCACCTGTTTAAAAATTATAGCAAGTAAACAATATCAATAGCATAAAAATCTATTGAAAAATAAACACAGAAGCATCAAATATTTTTGATAAGTCCTCATTTCAAAATCGATAAATATCGTTTAGCAAACTCAAGTTTTTGAGCTTATTGCTGAGATGTAAAGAAAAATAATACCTGAACTACCGTGCACTGATAATTGGATCATTCTCATAATTCTATAAAAATCGATAAATATCGATCGTAATTTTTTGAGATAATAGGAGTTAGAGAGATAAGTAGGTTTATATGCTTATGTGTGTACAAATCTGGTACATTGAGAATTTGCAGCTGCTTATTCCAGGGTAACACAAAGTTGGATAAGCTGGTTAGCTAGAACGCTCTAACTTTATTTTGGTGCGGTTCGGTTCAAGTTTTGGTTTTTGGTTCGTTGTTGTTGTTGGCTCGTTTTGCTGCCGCTTCCATTTCAATTTCGCAGCGGGAGTTGCCACTCACACACACACACACACACACACATTGGCCGATCATTGGGTATTATGAACTTGATGCCTTAATTTATTCACACTCTTTGGAACGCTCGGAGCCTGGTCAGTGGCTCTGGTGTTAATCTTTGCGCCTCAGTGTTTTGAATCTCGGCGTTTTCTATTTACTTTCGAGCGCTTTTCAATTTTCACAGCGGGCACGCAAAAGGTTCGAACAGGGGGTTAGGGTGCTTGTTGGCGCGGTGGTGAAGGGGGGGCAGCTCTTGATCAGCTATGGCCACAAAAAGCGAACAATGTTTGTAATTTATTTCATTGTGCGATGATTAGCAGGCATTTCTTTAAAGTTCGATTTGGTTGGTTAGAGGAGCCGGGCAGGGGTGTAGGGGAGAGCGGGGGGCTAGCGGTTGATGAAGACGTCGTGAATTGTGCTCCACTTTCATTGTTTTGATTTGGAATTTGATTTTTAGTTTTCGTTATAGTTTTTTTTAGCCATGCAGCTGAGCGAGCCGCGTCGGCTTATTAGCTGATAGTTATGGCCAACGAGTAGTTTATGGGCCAACTGAGCTGACGTTTTATGAGCTGCCCATCCGCTGCATTGTCTGTGATGCGCAGGTAGCTCGCATCAAATTGAAATTGAAAAACAAGATACAACACCAACACCAACAACAACAGCAAAATCTAGTTGGTTTCGAAGAAAATCTGAGCATATTGTTATAATTGAGTTTTTGCCCACACGCTGCCACGCCTACAACAGCCGCAAGCAGCGCAGCCAGCAATGCAGTAGCAACAGCAGCAGGGGTAGCAGCAGGGGCAGGAGCAGGGACAGAGGCTGGGGCTGGGGCAGGGGCAGAGGTAGGGTAAGGGGTAGGGGTAGTTAGGTAGCAGCAGGTCCCGGGGATGGCGCTGACACCAAATATCATAATAATGAACTCAAGTGCGTAGCCCAGCGCAGGACAGGACGGGGGGTGCGAGGCTGAGGGGACAGTCGCTGGGCGACAGCCCTCGATCCCTGGGCGGGGGCGGGGGTTGCGGAGTGTGAGTGACTTTTAATTTACTTCAAATCCGTACTCAACTACATGGCCCCCGGGGGAGTTGTTCCTGTGGCAAGTGGCACGTCCACATAACACACACACACACACACACACACACACGCACACGCACACACACACACCTTGGCGCGACTTTTGACTTTGGCTAACGGGTCGCCCATCGGCAGTGGCCCAGCGAGCAACCACCGGCGACCAAGCACCGTTAGCGGAAACACTATGCAACATAATTATTGGGACCAAATCACACAACCAATTTTTCATATATTTTTTAAACTGTGCGTTAATCAACAATCAGTCAGTCAGTCAATCAGTTAGTCAGCCATTAAATAAGTCAATCAATAAATCAGTCGGTTTGTCATTAAATTAATCAGCCAGTCAATCAGTGGGTTAATTGGGCAGTTCAATAGTTTTTCAATAATCGACTAATCAGTCAGTCAATCTATCAGCACTCAGTCAATCAATCAGTCAGTCAATCAAAAGCTATGTCAATCAATCAGATAATTTGTGCGTCAAATAATCAGCCAATTCTTCAGTCAGTCAGTCATTTAATAAGCCAATCAATCCATCAGTCAGGCAGTCATTAAATTGATCAGTCAGTCAATCAGTGGTTAAACTGGTCAGTCAGTTGTTTAACTGGTCAGTCAGTCAATCAGTCAATCCATCAGTGAATTAAACAAAAAATAATTAAAAGTCAATAGGTCTGCTAATCAGTCAAACAATTTTTTTAGTCAATCAGTCTGTAAATTTGTCAATCAGCCAGTCAATCATTCAGGACACAGTTTTAATATTTAATATTTATATAGATTATTTAAAATTTTTCAGATTTTTTCTTTGCTGGACAGTGTAATAAGCCACTAAAGTTTTCATATTTACCAACAATCACTGTATGTTTTTTTCGCGCTTCTCTTCTCTCTCTTTTCGCTCTCTGGGTTTTCTCTGGTTTTCTCTCTGCGCACATCATTAATTTGTTATACGGAGATTATCTATTTTTATTGTTATTAATGGCAAACAATTTATTAGGGGGGGGGGGGGGGGGGGGGGGGGGGGGGGGGGGGGGGGGGGAGGGAGGGGGGGCTTTGAGGGGTTGCTGCTGTTGTAGTTCGAGCCATGTAAATCAACAAATTTCACTAAACTACGTGCGGGTGTTGTGCAGATGGATTGCTCATTATGTACTTTGGAGCAGGGGCAGGGGCAGGAGCCAGCCAGAGGGGAGGGGTGGCCAACTTGGACTTAGAAAGGGCAGATGGACAGTTGGCGAGGGGGTGCGGGAATGCGAACGGGGGAGTGCTGGAAAAACGAAGAAGAAGGCGAGTGCTCTGTGCAAGGTGTTGACGTTCTGCACTTTGTGGCATAGTGTGCATTGTTGTTGTTGTTGCTGCTGCTGTAACTGCCGCTAGTCCGGATGCTCATTAGTATGCGTAGCGCCCACAAAACTGTTTATTAGGGTCATTAGCGGCGCCTCTGAGCACGGCCTTCGGCGAGGAGCTGGCGGCAGCGCGCAGGATCTTACAGGAGCTGCCAGGTACTGGCAGGAATTGGCAGGAGCTGCCTGGAACCGTAACTGGAGCACACTTAAATACACACACACACACACACACACACACACACACACACACACACACACACACACACACACACACACACACACACACACACACACACACACAGACAACGGGTACGTATTTAAGAGAAAGGACAGGTAGAGAACTATTATTCCATAAAAGGCATCTTTATCCACTCGAATAGATCATTTTAAGATTCCACAAAAAGAGCTTTAAACAAGTGGCATGCCCGACTGAGGGCTACCCTGACCCGTACATTACCTGCACAAGATATTAAAAAATATATTACTTTTATTAAACGTTGCAGTCGCGTGTATCTGACAGCGTCATGCAGTCTCTCAGTTTAGTAACAGCTTAAAACAGTGTTACTTTTGATAAATATCGATTTTTGTTATTTGTGGGTCTTACGGAACATATATATATTAGATTATGTTTTCTTATAAAGATAGGTCTCAACTTTCCCCAGCCGTAGCTTTGCCAAAACTCAACCGATTTTCATAAGGATGGTCTTTTTGTTCATGGTTCGGTGTCTAAATTAATAATACATTTCAGTTTAAAAATAAAATTTTTGGTCCAAATTCATGTAAACAATTTTCGAACATATACCATAGTGTTCCCATATAAGGATAGGTCTCAACTTTCCCCAGTCGTAACTTTGCCAAAGCTCAACCGATTTTGATGAGGATGGTCTCTTTGTTCATGGCTCGGTGTCTAATTTAATTCTACATTTCAGTTTAAAAATAAAATTTTTGGTCCGAATTCATGTACAAAATTTTCGAATATGTACTCTAGTGTTCCCATATTAGGATAGGTCTCAACTTTCCCCAGTCGTAACTTTGCCAAATCTCAACCGATTTAGATGAGGATAGTCTTTTTGTTCATGTTTCGGGGTCTAATTTAATTCTACATTTCAGTTTAAAAATAAAATTTTTGGTCCGAATTCATGTACAAAATTTTCGAATAT
>SCDY01002540.1:0-11837 GCA_004143825.1 Drosophila micromelanica | reverse complement strand
AATCCACCCAGGCTCCGGAAGAATCCACTCAAGATCCAGAAGAATCTACAACTGAAGCTTCAGAAGAATCAACGCAGGCTCCGGAAGAGTCAACTACTGAAGCTCCAGAAGAATCCACCCAGGTTCCGGAAGAATCCACTCAAGATCTAGAAGAATCTACAACTGAAGCTCCAGAAGAATCAACGCAGGCTCCGGAAGAGTCAACTACTGAAGCTCCAGAAGAATCCACTCAGGCTCCGGAAGAATCAACTCAAGATCCAGAAGAATCTACAACTGAAGCTCCAGAAGAATCCACTCAGGCTCCGGAAGAATCCACGCAAGATCCAGAAGAATCTACAACTGAAGTTCCAGAGGAGACCACCAAAGCATCAGAAAATCCCGAAGAAACTACCAATGCTACCGAAGAACCAGAGGATTCAACAACTGAGGGTTCGGGTGAGCCTGAAGAATCCACACAGACAACCGAGGAGCCGGCAGAGACAACCACCGAAGGCTCTGGCGAAACCGAGGGCAGCGGATAGGCGAGGCTATAAATGAACCCTCCAATCACTTTAGAGAAACGGATCTACATTGAAGCATTGCATCCGTTAATGCTGATAACATAGCTCTGGGAATTTCATTATTGGTTTGATGTTACGTGAAGATAGCAAAATATCAAGAAACCAAGCGAACTGACGGTGTTTTTTATTCAATACCCAAGCAACGAAATGTTTTATAATTATAAGTAGTTGGTTTTATTCTAATTATACATTTGATAAGACAAAAATGTTAACGCATATTTTTTATTTTTCCTTATGGCTCGACCAGTCACTTCAAGTGCTCTTAAGATTTAAAATCAGAGCATGTCCAGAAATATTCATGTATAGCACTTAAGACTGTCAGATATATGGCGCACAGTCTTATATAGAAATCATTTTTTGATTTCTAGTTGCTTTTGAGAATTTTAATCGTTAGAATTTTATCACGAAGTATTGAAGTATGCCTAATCTCTGCATATATAAAACAATAAAAAAATAGCATTCAACGAGACTATTAGTCATCCAATCCGATCGGTACTTTCTCTGATGGAAAACTTTTTGCTCAAGAGATTAGATTGCATCAGCTATTGACGGGCTTATCGAATTATTTACCCAATGACAATAGATTTGCATAACAAAGTTGTGGGAAAATAAACCCCTATTGACTTGGGGCAACTGTGCAAATATGCGGTATCTGGAGTTAAGCTATAAAAGATCGATTGCTCGGTTGGAATGCAATTAAAAGCTTATCATGAGAGCTATTACACTAGCCATCTTTGCTGCCTTATTGGTCGCCGTTTTGGCGCAGCGCGGTCCTGGCGGCGGCGGTCAGGGACCACCTAGTGGACGTCCCAGTGGGTCACCAGGTCAGAGACCACCAGGTGGACCACCAGGTGGACCGGGTGGTCCGTCACGTGGACCGGGTGGTCCGTCACGTGGACCATCACGTGCACCTAGTGACGATGATGAGGATGAAGAGGATAATGATGATGATAACAATGATAATAACGATGACGATGATCAAGAGGAAGAAAAGGATAACGATGCTGATGATGATGATGATGACGACCAAGAAGAACAAGATGATAATGACGATGATCAGGATGAAGGCAATGATAAATAAAATGATCAGAATGATTATGGCACTATTTCAGTTAGCACAACTCAATAAATAAACTTATTTTGCGACTTCAAAGTTGACTTAGTTTTCCTTAGGGTACACGTGGCGTATGCGTGTTTTACTTTGTTTAATCAGTAAAATTAATAAGAACTATTAATGTTTTGTATATATAAATAGATTATAAGCTTACGCTTAACATTTAAATTTAATTTCTTGTTTATATATATATATAGTAGCTCTTCAAAATATATCTATTGCTATAGAGAACTTCTTTCGAAAAGCTAGTTTTTAATAAATCGCAAAAATAATAATAATCATCTATACTTCCACTGCTGGTCTTCATCCCAAATTGTTATAAATTGTTTTAACAAACTTGCCGTCAAAGTTTTCATTTGGCTGAAATGTTTCCGCTGGGAAACTTTCAATGCAGCCTTAAATAGTTTTCATTGCCTTAAATGCTCAATAGGATAAAATACTCGCAAGAGCTGATGAAATACGATGGTTTGAGCGAGATAGTAGATTTATTTTTAGGTGAAAGCCACATTCGCAGGTGTTGCCCAAAAGTTGGTCGTTTGAAAAGTTCTCACAATTTTATTGTATGTCGTGGAACTCACACATTGTACAAATTAAGCAGCGTGAAAATTTGAATTTCTTGACAACTTTGTTCTGCGATTTATTCACGCCACAAAACAGTAAAGCTTCAAGTTTCATTTATCTTTTTGTCAAAGGTAAATAAATAACGTAATATGTTTTGTTTACTTATTGCTTACAATTTTTATTATTTTTTTTCTGGGCCTAATAAAGCGCACATAAATCGTGAAAATTTTTCCATAAATATAAACCAAGGCCCAAATTGGAAAAACGTTTTTATACGTTGACTAATTTGTTTGTTTTACAGGGTTTTTAATCATCATGATTGGTCAGTGGTCACGCTTCGTGGTAAGATAAGATTAGTTCTGCGAGTATTTACGATATGCAAATGTATGGGAATACTTTCAGTTTCTATATATACATTTTTTTTATTTGTAACTTATTGTGTTAGTAGAAATCAAGAGTTTTTTAATCGAAAATCCAACTTTTAAGTAGTCGTTAGCCAGGAAATGATTTTGTTTTATAAGAGAGATTAGTAAACAAATATGCGATAAGATATTTCAATACTAATACTAATACTAATAAGTACTGCTTGTTGTCAGTATCATTTATATCATTTATAACGTCATAGTTTTATAAAAATGCAATTTAATAAATTTCTTTTAATGACGCACTTTAAGTCAGTGCTTAGAATTATTTTAACATTTATAAAATAAATTATAGTGTTTTGATGAATGAGCATTAAAAATGGACAATTGATAAATTTACTCAGTTGAAGTTACAAACACATGAATAATTTTTATTTGTAAACATTTTCTGAAAAAGTTTGTATATCTACATGATATATTATTAAATCAATTTTAATTTATTTAAAATGAAAGCAATAAAGTATCATTTGTTTTTTATAGTACACGGTAAACTTTTGAATAAGAAATCTATAAAAAATATATTCCCCGAATGTCAACATCAAAGAATATATCATATATTTTTTTTGACCATGAAAAACGAAAAGATTCCGTGAAATATGAGCTCAAAAAACTGTCACAAAAATGAGCGACAACTGTTCAAAGCCACAAAATAAAAAGGAAAAGCGTTCAACACCTACTCACCTGTACGGCATCCAGATAGTCCAGCGGATATCCGTTGGCATAGCGTGCGCCGCCAGCTGCCACAGCCGAGCCACCGCCCGCTCCGCCGCCCGCTGCTGCTGCCACACCCCGTTGTGCGGTACAAACGAGCCGTGTGGTGCTCAGTAAAGTTAATAACACCGGGCAAAACCACGCTGTGGCTTTCATCGTTCTGCAATTTACCAACAACAACAACAAAATTTAAAAAAAAACATAAAATAACTGCATAAAAAATTAATGGATACACAAATCGTCCGTGCCGAGTCAAATTTCATAGAGTTAAAAAACAATTTCATTTCATCCCATTTGAATAATTGCATATTGAACCCTGGTAAGCCAGCCATAAACAAATATTTGTTTTCCTGTTACGCAAGCTCTCAAAAAGGTCCAAATATACTTGTTTTGTATAAAGGAGCAAATAAACACAAATAAATTATTACAGTAAATATTTTTCAAAAAAAATCTCATAAATCAATTACATAGATTCCTTTGGAATGCATGTTTGGTAAATTTGATTTGTGAAATTTTAAAGTATATATAAATATTTAGTAGGCCGGATATTGCATAAGAAATATGGACACTCTGTAAACAGAATAAAGAATTACTTTTCGAATAACCCCTAAATACATTGGTTGGATATATAATTTGATGAAAGCAAATAATTCATAAAAATAGAAAAATATGATAAGCATATTTAAGTTTTATTGCCATATACTTATCCTTTTAAATATCTGCTTAAAACTTGTCTAGTTTGTAAATACTTTGCTTTTTTAAATTCTGACACGTACACATGTTGAGCTCTTTTCTTAAGCACAAATTGGCGTACATACAACAACGGCTTAGATCATAATTTAAGGGCAATCTATCAACTTCAAGCAATATTTATTGTTAAAATAAATATATATACACGTATATAATATAAAAGTATCTGAACTTTGGCAATGCATGTTGCAAGCGCGACGCGTGGATGCTGCGTGGGGCAAGCCGTGCGAAATAAGTACGCAACCTTTTGACATCATGAAGTGTACATATAATTTATGGTCTCTGCACATGCATGACCTCTTATAAAATCCCAGCTTGAACTTGGCACGCCAGCTGGCTGGGATTGCAACTCAATGGACTCGCCAAATGACTTTGCCCAGCCACAGCGGAACATAAACGTAATGTGTGGAAATAACATAAATAGATGGAAATAGCTGACGAGCTGCGAATGGGTTGCAAATGTCTCTCTGATGGGGATGTGCGAAGATGGACACTTGGCGCTGTGCAGCTGTGAAGGCCCTCGAGACTGACACAATGAGCTATCTGAGTCAAAGCCAACAGGAAGCATTTCTTTGGCGGACACAGAACAATTTCAGAGCCTGCTCGATTATGCAAACTATCCCAGAAATACGAAAGAAACCCAATTGTACACAAACCAAAAAGGGCTTTGGCTTGTGATTGTCTTATAATTTCCGTTTAACCTTAAAGCAGGAAGCGCACAAATCCCGAATATCTTCGGCTAGCTAAAAATATATCGCAATATCGTGCGGAGCACATATTTCTTATACCCTGCAGTTTGAAAATTGCATATCTTAAACACTATATATAATGTTGGATAAAATTGTTTAGCAAAAAAAAATGTTTCTTATGTTTTGTTTATTACAAACCGATATCGCGTACAGGATATCTTCAATTCGATCACTCGCGATTGAGACCCGATATTGCTTATTTACTTTTTGCCCATTGCAGTGAAATTGTTTTTGCCTTTACTTGTGTTCCGATATGCTTCATCTGCTTTATTCATCGTCACATCCTTTGACTATATTGATTAGCTTCCAGCAACGTTTATAAGGGCTTTAGATTGACGCACAAACAATTTGCATGCTGTCCTGTGTGCAACAAGAGACCCGCTTATTTAATGGGCTGGAGCAGAATGCTATGCAGACGCTTTAAGTTCAGAATAAACAAAAATTAAAATTTTTGGTTTAAGACTCTACTGGATAATTGAAACGTCAGTTTCAAGATGTCGTACGTCAAGTGTCTATCAGGAGCTCTTTGAAATGTCATCAAATCGAGATAAGTTCGTTTCATTCTCTTTTCAATTAAATCATGAGACTGCAGCGTGTACAACGTGACGTATGCGCAACGCACTTTAAGTTTCGTTTCTTTTGCATACTTTCGGGCGCTGTTTGGGAAGGCACCGCAAAATCTCTTAAATGAGATTAGACTTTCTACCAGCGATTTGGCTTATTGTAAATTATAAATTACTCAGCTTTTGAAGTCAGTCTGATAGACTTTTTATTATTGTTTATATTATAAAATATTTTCAGGTCAAATTGAACCAACAGAGTATCTTATGTTCTGTCAGTTTTGATTGTATTATTTTTATTATTTGTTGAACTTATTTTATATAGTTTGCTGCTGCCTCCGCACTTAAGCTGGGCTGTCAGCGTAAGTCTTAAGCGCAAATCTCTAGATGTTTAACTATCTTGGAAGCTTTCGGCACGCCCACAAAAAAAAAAAATACTTATGTAAGTAACCGTAAAAAGTGGCAGCAGTGTCATTTTGGGATTCAGACACCTGTCATATTTACGGTATGTGTGGAATAAGGATTTGCGAATGTTAACATTATTCCAATATTGAAATGGCTGACAGCTGCTGTATATGGGGAATATATTCGTTGCTGTTTCAATTTGTCCCTATCCACTCTCCCCTTTTTACCGCTGATTCTATCGCTCTCCCACTGGTTTTTGGCGTCTCAAAATCAAAAAACATTGTTAAAATGACATTATTTGAAAATGATTGCATTTGAAGTTGAGCAAATAAATAAATTTCTGCTTTTGTTGTTTTCTTGGCATAATATGGCATCATAAAAACTGCCCTGCCCCACTATGTGTGATATGTGTGAGCCCCATCCCCATCCCCATCCGGCCCCCACTCTAACAAATAAGGCCCCACTGAGAAATCGTGATTGCCTACAGCGATTGCGCCTACGAATTCACATTTATCAGCACAGTTAAAAAAAAAACAATATATACATATATACATATATAATACATAATTTTTTTGTATATACATAGAAAAAATCTGGTTGTCTATTTGCATTCAACATGTATGCAAATAGATGCAAAGTTAGGAAAAAGTTTTGGTCGATAAAAAGATTTTTACGAGCGTACGATTGGATTTGCCCGCTGATCCATGGAGTGAATAAATAAATGAATGAATGAATGTTTTAACTGCTGTTCTGTGTTGTGATTTAATCGCATTGCAGTGGCTTTTTAAGCCGCAGTATTCACACATATTCGAGGATTTTAGGCTAGAAAAAATATCCGATTGATATTTTTAACTTATTTTAACCAGCAGAGTAGGGGAATATATATAGGCAAATGAATTAGTTTCGCTTTTATATTTATCAATTTATTTTTATGTATACCCCTGTCTTGAAAATGGTGTCTCATCAGCCGTATATGCCAAGTATACGGCTGGTGAGACACCCATTACATTTAATGTTGAAATTCATTTTCGTTATCAATTGTTCAAAAATTGTTATCTACAGTTAAGATTGTTATCACATATTATTAATTTGAGATAAATTGAATATGAAAGACCGCCGCAAGTGTTTCGATTGACGATCCAAAATAATGCTTTATGAGTTCAAACAAACGTTAAAACAGACCCATCGACGTGACGTCGCTTGAAAATATAAGGCGAGCAAGTTTTCGCAACCAATCAAAACTTGAAAATGTTCTTAAATCATTTTTGCTTCATATTAAATTACAGGCACAGGACACTTAATGACATGACGAGTACACGACGCTTTTGAACAAATTGAAAATTGCATAAAAGCAACATTTAATTAGATGAACAGAGATTTTCTTTGAAAATCTATCAACTAAACTTGACATCAACTAACTATCCTCGGAGTCTTAACTCTCAATTAAAATTGAGGCGCACTTTTTAATTTATTTAAAGTCAAGTAGAAAAATGTGGAAATCGGTATTTGAGAATACCCCTAAACTATATCAAAATCTATGTTTCGACATTTTCAAAATTAAGGCATTAAGAAATTTTATTTTCATTTTAAGGAATTTTTTAATACATAAATTATAGTTATCGAATTTCTAATTGAATATAAAATTGAATAAAAAACAAAACATTTTATTCCAGTCCCATCTTTCTATTTATTTTAATTTGTATTTTATAAATTGCTCAACATTTGCCTGCTGTAAACATTTTCTACCGCTAACTAAGCGGAAAATTAATTGGCAACAGATAATGAAATTGGCCAATGTTGCTATTCAATGGATATCTATAAATTATGCTGCAAGCGTAATTAATTGCACGACATTACCTTAAACCCAAGTTGGGATTTAATCTATAAGCTTCAATCTGACAGCTAATTAAAAGGTAACAAAATGAAGAAAACATTTGGAAACATTTGATGTTTGCGGCACTCATATTTTTATTTTTAATTTATCTCACTTTGATATTTGTTCTGAAGATATTTAAAGTCAATATTGTGAACCTACATCTTAGTAAATAGCAGAAAGTTCGAAATAATATATCATGTACTTGAGAACTTTTACTCTTATCAGAATAAACACAATATTGAAATAAATATAGCTCTAATTTTTGAAATTGTGGAATAATAAAAAATCTTCTCAGTTAAAAATTTTAAAACAGTTAGTTAAGATTGATAAAAATTAACTAAAGAATTTTAAAAAATGTTTCCTTTTATTATTTTATAATACAAAAAAAAAATCAAAATATTAAGTTTTGTTTGGCTATTTATGAAACAAAACTTGTTTATTTTATATTTTTCCTAAACTCTGTTTTCAGTTTTTGATCTTACATTACTTGGCACAACTTTTTAGCCGTATTTTAATTTATCAATATATGCATGCTGCATTTCTAACTTCCAGTTAAGCTTTCAACGTTTTCTTTAACCTACCAGTTAATCGTTTTCAAAGACTAATCCACAAAATGTAAATCGCCCGTTGAAATTACGCGTCAAACGGAAATAAGTCACGTTTATTTATTTCGTTTTTTCTTTGCTTGATAACTAATTTTCACATAAAACGGTAGCACGTTATCAATTGGTAATTGGACAGACAAATTTTGTTTGATCTCGACACTGGGTAAATATTTATGGCTGTCAAGATTTCCGTTTCAAAGCTATCAAATTGGCTTGCAAATTTTATGGGCTCACGCGCGACGGCAATTAAATCAAATATGAAACGAGCAAAATTTTTGAAAATTCTATTTGAGTGTTGAAATTACGCACAAAATGTATATTCGAATGCACTTTTAAAATATGAGCTTTTAACTGAGGCTATAAAGTTGGGGTCCTACAGGACCTGGCTCTGTTCTGACTGGATGACTTGGCTCTGGATGAGAACGCAACAGGCTGACGACGAGCGAAGAACTCAGAGCTCCAAGCGTAGGTCGCTTGTTTTTATATTGCATGGCCAGGACTCTGAACACTGTGCGCTGAGCGCTGCACGAAGTGCCAACAGAACACGAAGCTGCGCAACGACAACGACAAACGACGACGGGACGACGACAGGACGTAAACGAGGACGAAGCCACAACGTCGAACCACGCGACTACTTATGAATGAATCCATGCGGCACGCACCTTCGTGGGTGGCTCCACATGTTGCCAAAATATCAACTGAACAAAAACTAAACTCTAAGTTCTGATTATCTTTAAAAACAACAAAATGTATTTCACACAAATTTTTAATCTTTGACAAATAGTTCCTATTTTATTTATATGTTTACATGTTTGAATAATCATGAAGCATGTATGTCCTAAATTTTATTAAAATATCTCATTTTTATTATTATTATATTATATTATGTATTTTTTGATGCATCGATGCCACATACATTAACATTAACATTAAAAAATCTGAGCAAATTTTCACATTTTGTAAAAACGTAAAAAAAAACTTTGTTTAGTCAAAATAACCTTATCAGTCAAGAATATATATATATACTTTATTCATGCCAAAATTATAATATCTTTTGTAAGAGTATTGAAAACAAATTTGGCCAAAGTAGCTAACGAAAAATGTTTTCAACTTGAAACCTGAAAACCTGTTGTGGCCAAATTGAGTTGCCAACTGAAAATGTTGCAGCAACACTTGACCGCAGGATGTGTTTTTGGTGTTGTTGTTGTTGTTGTGTTTACTGTTCATCGTGCGTTGTCCTGTAATTATCGAACTCAATTAATATTTAATGGGTTTTTATTTGCACATTAATTGTTTGTTTGCTTTAAAGCGGGTCAAAGGGCTGGAGTCGCACATGGAACTGACCTTATGGCCATGTTAATATGGTTAACAGCTTTCGGCAGCTCTGTCGCTGATCAGCGCTCAGGTGTAAAATTGCTTGTCATTCATCTTCATCTCTCAGGGAATAGGCACAGTGGGAAGAAAACTCAATATTTGTTTGGTATAAAAATATATATTCGGGATAGTACACAAAGGAAAATGCTTCAAAACTGTTGTGTGATTTTAATTATATTTTGAGTGTTTCAAATAGTAAAATTCGCTTTAAGACGACAATATTTTTGCTATGTCTATAGGTATTACTGAGTATGTTAACTCTATTAAATATTTATTATATTATATAAATAAAAGGTTTATGGATATAATTAAATAAATCATTTAAAAATGTTAAATGACATTGTAAAAAAGTTATATAAAAAGTCTGTCTTATGGAATTTTAAATCAAACTATATATCACAAAAATTCAATAAAATTAAAAATTAATATTAAACATTGTATAAAATTATACATTTTCTTTGAATAGTTATTATATTTTAACATAATTAAAAATTGTTTTCACGAGATTATTGCGCTTATTATTCACAATTGTATGTATGAATATTTTTTAAAATATTTTCTATTTTGTAACACACTTCCTTAAAGTATTAAAAATATTTAGTATTAATTCATATTATTTCTATTCGGGGTAGGAATTTTGTGCTTCTCCCACTGTGCACCCCTCTGGTTGGTCACCATTAATCTTGTCTTTGGTTTATGCGTCTTATCAGTTTTATTGGTTTTGGATTGATGCGTCCTTGCGTCCGTCCCCCGGACTGTTTTAACCTTTTGCTCAAATTAATTGTCAAAATGTCGCCGCAACAGTGTTGCCACCATTCATCAGAATGGGAAGCACATGTCAACTCTTTGCCACGCACACAGCCTGTTGCTCAACAGCTTAGACATGATTTTTAATCGCTGTCAATGCGTGTCCGGGTGTAATTAAACACGTGGGCCGACTCCTGTTAGCCACGTTAACTGCTGTTGCCGCTGCTTTGAGTTAACCGTTTGCCCTGCGGCTGATTGAAATCTGTCAAAAACGTTACAGCACTAAATGTGAGACCCCTAGATTGTGTGTGTCTGTTGGAAAGGGTTATTTATTATGGTAATCTCATGACGTAAAAGCAGAGAAAAACTAGTTATCTATAATTAAGATGTAATTGGTTAAGGAAATAGTTGTGTGTTGGACAAGGATGGAGTATTAAAACGGAAAATGTACTAAAGATTAAAAAGATTTTTAAAAAATGTTTAATGAGCTTTATTGTATGCATTAGTTAAAACGTTCGAGAGCTTTCAAAAATGTTATTTATAAGAAGCTTGTCAGCTGTAGACTTAAGTGTATTAATGTGCGTCACAACTAACGTGTAGGTTTAATTACTTGCCGATTTCTAAAATATTAATAAGTCAGACTTGATTAAAATTTTCTTCGAGCATCACCTTTTAGTTATTTAGCAATAACAATTTTTATCTTTAATGAATGTAGTATTAATGTGCTGTTAAAGCTTTAGAATTAAAATCAAGTTTTTGAAAACAAATAAAAAATTAAATTAAATTAAATAAAAAATTAAAAAAAAATAATTCGCAATTACCAAGACAAGCTGAAGAAATATTCTTCATGTTTTTTAAAAATGATAAGATATTTAATTTATAGAAATGTTTGATATATGCACTGCTTGCGCTTGCGCTGCATCCGCTTTCTGCTACTTGAATCTCTTTGCAATCGATTCTTTCAGCAGTTTAGTATAAACAGTATTTATATATAAATATATTGACTCAAATGAGGTGCTTGTAGCTATCAAAGTATACGAAAAGAGCTTAAAACTATTGAGGTTGTTATAGATTTTTATCGGTTGTAGAAATACGATAAAAGGAATCGATCTTTTGAAATAAACTTGACCTGACCTTATTGAATAAATTAAATGGTTTCAAAATAAAATTCATAAATATGAGAATATATATATAAAATATTCTAAAAAACAGCTATGAATTATAAAATTGAGCTCCAGTCAAGTAGTTCAAATTGAAAGTATTTAAAGTCAGTTTAACACTTACGCAATAATAACACAATTATATTAAATATAACCAGAGAATTTACCATGCAAATATGCTGAAGAAACAAGGTGCAAAATCTCGCTCGAAACTCAGAGTATCAATTCAGCACCTGAATTTCA
>SCDY01002539.1:0-11848 GCA_004143825.1 Drosophila micromelanica | reverse complement strand
GGGGTCGGAGATGCTTCCTTCTGCCTGTTACATACATTTGCACAAAACCATTATACCCTTTTTTACCCATTTTCAATGGGTTCAGGGTATAAAAATTAGAAATCTTTCAACGAACATATATAAAACACAAATATTGAATATGGTTTTTATTAAAAACTTTTCCAATATTTTTTTTCTGAAATCTCGATTAGTGCTATAGATTTTTAAAGAATTTAAATAGACATTTTATAATTTTTGTTTGCATAAATTTCTTTTGTATATTCGAAAGTATTTAAGTAGTTTTTCCTAACTTGTTTTACTTATTTTATTTATAAGTTTATTTTGTGTGCCTGCCTAACAAACTTTTGTGCGCTTTTAGTTGGTTTCTGGGTTATACATCTATTGTTTTTGTGTGATGCCATTTCTTCTGTGAGGAATTCGTGCCTTTGACTCTATAATTCGGCATGCTTACCTGACATGGCTTTCATTATTCGTTTTGTGGCGTGCTTTACGCAGTTGTGTGTAATGCCTTGTAATCAGAGCCGCCTGCATTAGATTCATAAATTAATAGGTTGACAATTGCTGGCGTAATTCTTTGTGCTTGCCTCCCTCCCTGTTTTGCACTCTTTGTTTTCTTGACTTTACGCGTAACGTGTTGCACTTGATGTGCTGCTGCCCTATTTTCTTTTTTTGGCCCTTTTTTCTACTTCCAACTGCAAATTGCAAACGTAAATCTTACCAAGTTTTTCTGGCTAAAAACAAGAAAAATAAAAACGAATAAAAATTATGAAAGCAAGAAAAACTTTGCAACAACGAAGTTTAAATACACTTACGACCATTGTGATTTGTAGTTTGAAGTTCGAACACATTGATATATATATTTTTATTACTTTAAATTATTTTAAAAATATTATTAATATTATTTGGGAATTTTTAACACATGCCCAAATAATTTAAAGATGAAGAGACATTTAAAACATAAAATAAAAATAAAATCTATTCTCAATTTTACTATTTCGAGGCAACCGCTAAAAAAAACCAAGACGAAGCCAAAAGTCGGCTAAAGTAATTCATTTCAAAGTTTTATAAAAGCAACAGAAAAAAGTTTCGCGAAAATTGTGTGCCACACACAGCCATATTTACACACACACACACACACACACTCACGCACATTTTTATAAGTAGAATTTTATTTATTTATGGCGGCGTCGCCAGCAGAAACAACATTCATAAGGCTTCACGCGCACAAATTTCATTCGCATTTGTCCGATTTCTACTTGGACGCAGGTTTTTTCACATAGTTTTTATTTTTAATTTAATAAACACATTTTTTTAACCCTTTAAAAATTGCATTATCGCCAAAGTAATTAAATACAAATTCGTTATGGAAAGTTTTAGTAGAAATGCTTGCGATTCCAACTAGTTTTAACCATTTTCCAATTAGACGTCAACAATAAGCCAACCAGCAGAATAATATTTCTTCTCTTATTAATAATATTCAATTTTTTTTTTCAAAAAGTTTAACAAAAAACCAATTTTGCAAAACTTGTTTATCAAAGTCTCTTACTTAAATTTTGTCTTTTAACTTGTGTCCCTCAATTATTTAAAATATATTTACGTTATTTAATTTAAATATTTTAAACATTTTCAAAGTATCATAATGCCTACATATACATAATCTCAATGCAAATTCTCAAAAATTTTTCATCAAAATGCACTTTAAAGAATTTTTCAATTAGGCAACTCTTTGATTGCAAATTAAAACGCATAAAAAGCTTTGGCCATCAATACAATTACATAGAAATAGAAGATAAAGCTAGCGCTTGCACATCCATAAATAATCAATCAAACTAAAGTGCATAAAGTTCTGCAATAGAATTTGAACTTTGAACGGGGGGCGAGACAAGGAGGCGTGCAACATGCAAAGTAGACCCGCAGAAGCCGAGAGAGAACTGTTTTGCCAATGCCAATTCAATGAGCCATGCCCACAACTACAACTTCAAGCTGGCCAATAGCCAAGGCAAATAGGCCAGTTGCTTCTCGGGGATGCCGGGCAGCTGCCTCTGGGCGTTGCATAAAATGCTTTATTTGTCGTGGCCAAACAAACTGAACTGTAGCAATATTGGTACAGCTGACAGTCGGGAGCAGGAGCAGCACAAAAGGATTGTTGTACCACACACACACACACACACACACTCACACACACAGAGAGGCTGACGTGGTTCGAACTCGTTACTCCGAACTGACGACTCCTGACCCTCACGTCTAGACGCCTGCCATTGTCCATTGTGGATTTTTGATTTCCGTCGAACCAACAAAAGCAGCTTCATTAACTCTGCCCACACGGGTTGGCAACAGTTCAGTTAGTCACGTGATTAACAGAACACACAGAGATAAAAGCTCTGCCAAAGTTCGGCCAAATCCTGGCAGGACTGTCTCCTGTTGCAAATGATTTGCATGCCCAAAACAAAATTCAATTTATTTGTTTCGATTTTATTTTTTTTTGCAAAAAGTAAAATAAATAAAAATAAACCAAATCGTTGGAGCAGTAAAAAAGCCATTTGATTTGTCTATAAATTGAACGATGATCGCTTAAATCCAATAAAAAAGCAAATCAACTCCCCGCAGCGACAACTGACCGCAAATTGTAAATGCAGCGAGACAACGGTCGGACAAAAGAGAGGAATGGGGGACATGGGTGTATTCAGGGAGCTTAGCGGCAAATAAGTTCAAAGCTTTCATTATGCGGCTATCAACAGACGTCGGGCCAATGACATAACAAAAACAGTTCTGTCCTTATTTTGCAGTTGATTTCCACAGTGATTTCAGAGAGTTGAGTCTGCAAGTTGTGTTGCATGATATAGTTTTTCCAACTTTCTACATCCTATGACAACTATGACATAAAGACTAAGCAAACACAGAGTTGAACTGGTTACTCGACTAAGAGATATCCTTGAAAATGATCAAGAGATCACAATTAACTGTCGAGTCATATAGTCTTCGAATCAGATACTATTGAATTTTACCAATATTAGATGGATTTACCTTATATATAATACATATTCGCATACATTTACCAACTGTTTCAATAATCGCCAACCGATATATTCAAAACTAAACTTATAAACCATTATTTAAAAACATTCCAAACAAGAAAATTCCAACAAATTTACAATATAACACATTTGGATGAACTGTATTCATGTTCAGTTTCGATAATGTTACGGCCCCAATGCTTTTGGGGCTCACGTTTTGGGAGGCTACCGCAAGCATCGATTGGACCTGGGCAACGCTTTATGCACCAAGCACGTGTCTTGGTGGTGTCCGGCGGTTCGGGCTTATCGTACCATTCATCAAAGAGTCCAGTTTTTGGTATATCCGGCAGATTTTTATCGTCACAGCTGCAATTACTGATCACAATTTTCTTGACAGGAGCAAATCCATTTGTCGGCCACGAGGCAGACGGATTGTACAGCCCGTCATAAAAAACCGGGTTCTCGCACTGCTCAAGGGACGTAATGCTAACATTTTGCCACAAATCTTCGCTAAATGTGGGCGAATCCATTTTAAAAATCAATTCTTTAAATAATTCTAATTTGTTTTTGGAACAATTTTGTAGATACGTTCTCTATATATGTTTGAGTGAAAAGGAAGTGAAATTTATAAAAAAATTTTGAAAACAGTCTACAATGTTGATGACGTTTCCCTTTCAGTTGAAAAATGATTTAGAATTCTGAAAATTTTCAGATTATATCAAAGTCAAGCTTACCGATATTTAATAATGATAGTACTTACATACGGATCTATATGTATATATTTTGCTTTATTCAGATTTCAATTGTCTGATACAATGTTGTCATTCTTCTCTATACATACATAACATGAAATGAATTAAATAACTATTCACTTAAAATCTAATTAAATGTTAATGGCAAAAACAAAATAGAAATACAATATGATAATTTGTGTATGTGTATTTGAACTAGCGTGTGTATGAGATTGAGTGTGTGTGTTTGTGTGCATGTGGGTGCTTGTGGTTGATTAATATTTCGCATATATTCAATAATTCCAATTTTTTAATTTATTTTGGTATTACTTGTATAACTGCATCTGTTAAATGTCTGTTAATTTTCTATATATTTTTCTCTAGAGTTTAGCCAAAGGGTAAATATGGAATATTCATTTTGGTTTTTAATGAGTTTCATTTTTTAAGTATACATGAATTTCTTGACTAATTTATGATTATATGCAAATGAGTTATTTTTCATCTCTTTATATATTCAAAATTTACCTGTGTCCATCCGAAAGTTAAATATGTATAGATCGTATAATGTAGTTTATGTATGTATGTGTAACTGTGTTAAATATTGAGGTTATAGTTTTGACAAGACATTTGGTGAGGAAGGGCCATAGCTATAGCAGTCTTCGCATACATTCAGAGTTATAAATGCTACGAATGTTACTATATCTTTGACTCTAAATAGTTTCGATTTACATGGGCGCGAGAAAAACAATCAAGTGAAAAAATATATTATTATTTTTGTAGTTTTGTTTACCAAGTTAAATAATAATGTGTACAGTTTGCTATATGTATGCCATATATATATTTATTTATATATATATCTTAAGTGTATAAATGTGTGTGAGAATTGTTGTGTGTAAATAAACGTAATGAGAAATATTGCATACAAGTGTCTGTATATATAATAAATATATATTGGTTTCTGTTTTATGAAGCTGCTGACGGCGCTTTCGAGTGATTATAGTTTACAATTTAGCTCGGTTTTTTTCAGTGTTTGTGTATTTATGTATTTTGCTTTTAGTTTCTATTTAACTTACGCGTCTATAATAAAATTAAACAAATGTTTTTTTGTTTATTTGTTGTTGTTGATTTGCCTTAAAAATAATTTGTTAAAATTAAGCAAACATTGTAATAGTTTTATATTTAAAGAAACGCAATCAATACATACATAATTACAAAATTATATGTAAAATTATGTACACTATTTTCAAGGGTTTGATTTTTTTTCGTCGTATATATTTTTATTAAATACAATTTTTTTTCTTTCCGTGCCTAATGTGCGTGTGTGTGTGTGTAGAGTGTGTAATAAATATTATGCATATGCATTTTTATAAGTAATGTTTATATATGTTTTATGCGTTTTTCTAGCTGGAAAAACTGATATTTCGAATATGAGTTTTTGGAATTTTTTTTGTTGTTTTCATTTGTTTTTTTTTGTTGCTCGACGTTTGTTTTGGTTTCTTTTTTTGTGTGTTTATCGCGCATGTTTAACATTATTCGCATTAGAATGTTATTTTGTATTTAAATATTAAAATTAAATTGTTTATGTGCTTCAACTTCATCAATGCCGAAAACACATTACAAATCTATTATGCATATCTATTATCTGGATATCTTTTATCTGTTACTGTTATCTTTTCTTTATCTTTTTAAGGAGGTACTAATTTGTTAACACTTCTGCGCTGGCTTTGATCCGTTGTTGCGCTTTACAAAGCCATATTATTTCTTCGTCCATTGACCTTATTCACTAGATTGCATATTTTTAAGGCTGGTCCTAGCTTTAGGCCCATATATTTCATCATCATCTCTGAGTTGAGTAACAGTAAAGCTTTGCCATCAATTTCCTGCAAATCAAAAGAATTTATATATTAATGAGTATTCAGTTATTATGGAACTTTTATTTCGGCTACTCACGTGCTTCCTGAAGAGATCGCCATGCACGGCCAGGGAGTTATCATTACTCTCGATATACTGGATAACCTCCTCGATGGACCAATCAATGGGTGGTGCTCGTAGATACGAACAGGCTGCCGATGTGGGCGTGCTGAGCGTAGAGGTGGCTGTTCCCGCATAGCTGCTGGACGCAGCGGCCGCCACTGGCGCTGTTGCCGCTTTGGCAGCGCTGACAGCCGGCGCCGCCGGGCAGGCCGACTGAGAGGCGGTAAAAGGCGAGGATACCGATGAGGGAAAGGAGGCGCTCGAGGACAGTGTGGTTGGCGACTTGTAGTAACTGCTAGGCGGCTTGGTGCTGATCTGCTCCGGATGCACTTCGGCCACAAGTGGTGCCAAATATTTGGCGTTTGATGTGCCGCCGGTTAAACTGCCGCTGCCACAACTGCTGCTACTGCTGCTGCTGCTGCTGGTGGAGGAGTTGGAAGAGGCGGAGCTGTTGTTGTTGCTGCTGGCTATTGAACTCAAGTTGTTGCTGTTTGTCTCCTGGCTGCAGTTGCCATTGTTGTTGTTGCTGCTGTTATTGTTGTTGTGGTGTTGGAATCGCACCTTTCGCAGCGCCTGCGTCTGACTTTGCACCTGCGGCTGCGTTGTAGCTGTGCCGACAACGCCATTTGGTTCCGTTTTGATGGTTAGCTTGGAGCTGCTGCCATTATTATTGCTGCTGCTGCTGCTGTTGTTATTGTTGTTGTTGTTGTTATTATTATTATTATTGTTGTTGTTGTGGTTAAGCGCCTCTTTAGCGGCATTCGCTGGCGCTTTGGCGGCAAGCGAGTGCGCCGGCTGCGCCTTGACGCCGGCCTCCTGCTTAATGATAAGCGGCTTCTCTGCAGGCGATGTGGGCGTGGGCGTGGCAGACTTGGACTGTCGACCGCGCTTCTCGGCGAGCACCGGCGACGACGGCGGCGTTGCGGTCTGCACCAGTTGACGCTTGCGACTGTGCGCACACTTCTTGCACTCCTCGGTCTCCGGCATCAGCGAGATGAGATTTGCACATGCCCGGCATGTGGTGCACAGCGTCTCAATGAACTGAGCCAGGCTTTCGTCATCCTTCATACGCAGCGGTGAGGGTATTTTCACCTATAAAATACACAACACACAATTGAATTAGCTAAAGAATTTTTGATCACAAAACTGAATATATACCGTGAAATTCTTGCCAGCAGCTGTCACAATATGCACATCGCCTTCGAGCGCAAAGAGCAGCTTGGACAGCTGCTGTGTATCGGTGCTGGCGGCCAGCACCTCCTGCAGGCACAGCTTGGCGAGCGTCTGATGCGTCGGTCCCGTCACCATGGACGGCAGCTTGGAGCCATTGATATACGGTCCGCCCTTGCAATTGGTGTGGAAATGCGCCGTTACCGGCGAAGCGGCCACCATGGCATCCGATTCGGCCACGACGGTATATCTGGGACGTGGACACCGCTGTTTTCCAGAGCTGGAGTCCATGCGCGACTTGTGACCGGGCGGCTGCATTGGATGGCAGCTGCGCGCGCACCACCCAGCGGGAAAGATGTCGCGCGAACGATAATTGCACCAGTAGTCGAATGCGCCGCGCCAGCCATCGAAGGTGACATGGATCTGATCGTCCTTGATGGCATCAACTGTTGCGCAGCAAATCAGTTGTGGATTCTTCTTGTCCACCGCCTCCAGTTTCTGGCCGACCTTAAAGAGATTCTCCGCCGGCGTTGGCGGCTCCGGCTGGAATATCTCCTCGGGCGCAACCATTGCATTGTTGAGTATCTTGCACAGGTAGCCGGGCCAGCTGGATGCGTTCATTCGAAATCCAAGCGGCGGCTGCAGCATGCCGCCATTCTTTTCGCAGTGCCCGATCGCATGAATCTCCGTTGAGTCAACCAAGCGCCAGAAATCGTTCTGTGAGTCGCTGCCGTCAAGGCGCAAACGCAGCCGTGAGCCCAGCACGCCCACCACCGTTGCAATGCAGGTGGATGTGACGTTGCGCGGATCTAGCGCCTCCAGCTTCATGCCGATCTTGAAGTCATTGTTGGGCGGATTGAGGGCCTGCTTGAAGCACTCGGCGGGCGCCGCATCGCTGCCCGTTTCCTGCAAAATAGAGAGGATTAGGCGCCTGATAAATGGGTTAAACTGCTCGCTACTCACCTCTAGATAGGCATCCCAATCAAATACGTGGAAGCTCTCATACTGAAAGGGTCCCGTCGGCGCCGGCGCACCGCTGCTCAACAGTTTGCGATCTCCGTCCGTGGCGCCACCAGCGCCCGCAGCGCCGGCGCCGCTGTGTCGCGTGGAGCCGTTCTTCTTCTGATGCTTGTTCATGCACATCATCGAGCAGAACTCCTTGTTGGGGGCACCCTCGCGTATCACGTTATCGCACTGCGTGCACGCCCCCTTGCTGTACGCCTTGCGGAACTCGGCGATGCACGTCTCCGAGCAAAACTCTTTTTTGCCCGTCTGTGTGGGCAGGACGTACTGTAGCGGCAGCTTCCCCTCGCCACACCAGGTGCATGTCGCCCGCTTCGCTGGACGACCGCGAGCTCGCTGCTGCGTCGGTGTTTGCGGTGTGGAGGATGCCGAATTGGAGTTGGTTGCGCCGTTGCCGTTGTTGTTGTCATTACCATTGCTACCGCTGGCGCTGCTGTCGCGTCCGCCAGACATTTTCGCGTTGTTTTCACTTATTTAGTTTGTGTTGTATTAATTTTGAGCTCTCTCGAAATTAATCAGTTCATCTGCATCGCAGTGACGCATTTAGCACTCGCAGAGTTGCATTAGCCGCTGAGCTGTTCGTCTTACGGTAAAATAACACTTTTTGCCACGGTTCTGTGCAATTCAATTTTAGCGGCGTTCTCGAGGTCACGTAATAACAATTTTGTATTTGTGTTGACTGTGCAAAACGCATTGCAGCACCGAACACACACGCACACAAACATGAGAGAGCGCACAATGCGAGTTATTAATTTACAAACGCGCTACAGTTGTACGATGAACGTGTTTAAATGATGCTTGCGGTTGCGAATTAGTTAATTTTTTTTTATTTTTCTTTGCATTTGCGTTCCGCCATATTTGTTTTTCTGGCGATGATAGAACACTAGAGATGCGCAACAAACACACAACTGTTACTTATCGCTGGTAACGATAATAGCAGAAAAGTCACAGTCGTAACAGTGATTATTTAAAAGACATAGAATATAATAGAATATTAGTATACAATGGTTAAAAAGAAAAATGTAGTTATTTTAAAATTAGTATCGACAATTTTTTTTACAAATTAAATAAGTTACATATTTCGCATTTGACAGATGTTACTGCGACTTTGACTTGACCACAATGCCCGTCTCTTTCGGGGTTGCTAATAAATGTATCGATAACAAATTTATAAATACTAATGTTAGCAATTATATCGACAAAATGTAAGTTTTAATATGATAATAGCAATAATACTTAATATATGTGCATAAAGAAATGTAATGGTGGGCAAAAATAATATATTAAAGCTCATTTAATACAACTGCGCAATCATGTTCAGTAACTGTGAAGAAACGAGCCACTACCGCCATCTACATTTCGTTTCAAGAACCCACTTAACAGTTTCTCAACTGTAAGTTTACAGAGTTAACGCGCCAACTTAAATCAAATGTGTACAAATCTTGAAAATAACAAAACAAAATTAGTTTTATCTCAAGAGTTTCTATTATATATATGACCTACTTTTACTTACCATAATGTTATTAAGTGCAGGGCTATAAATTGCCCAGCCTTACACGAAATTAACCAAGTAATGCAATTAGTAGCAACAAAATGGGCTCGCACCCTGCTGTGACAACCAATCACGTACCACCCCCCCCAACCACATGCACAGTAAGACCTACCATCCTATTGATTTCTTTGGCTTATTTCTGCATATTTCGAGTCGCGCTCATAAATCAAATTTGGACCGGCCGCAGAGGCAAACAGTGACAAATACTTTGGTACGTGGGCGTGAATTGTTGTGCATGACTGTATGTGTGTGTGTGTGTGTGTGTGTGTGTGTGTTTGTGGGTGTGTGTGTGTGTGTGTGTGTGTGTGTGTGTGTGTGTGTGTGTGTGTGTTTGTGGGTGTGTGTGCACTTATCAAAGCTGCAAATCAACGCCAAATTCGGGCACAAAATCAAACACATCGGGCTTTTGTCACTCCGGGAAAAATGCATCCTGCCGCCGTCCAGCTGTCCGTGTGTCTGTCCATCTGGTAACGCTGCCAGTTTTTGCAGAAACATAAAAATGCAAATGGATTTACGTAAATTTTTTAGTTGGCTAAACAAAATGCGAAGGCTTAAATAAATCTGTATAAATATTCCTATCAAGAAAATCAAAATGAAAATCATGGTCAAAACCTGGATCCATTTGTAACTTAGTTACAGCTAATGCCAAAAGTTAAGCGCCCACTTTAATAGCTTCTCAAAACAAAAAAAAACACTTCTGCTTATAATAATTGCTGGCCAGGCACAAAACTTTATTTTGCCCATTTTCTTTTGTTTAGATATTTCGCATTGCTTTTGTCAAAGTTTTTCTACGTAATTTCCAGCTCGCTATTTTTTTTTTTGCGAAATAGGCTGCTCAAAAATTACGAGCTTGATTAAATTAACTGCTCAAGAAGTTTGCCGAAAGTAAATTCCAAATGTAGTTTTAGGTTTTCCGATTATAAGTTGTCTAGTTGGGCAGTTAATCAATTAAACTCTGCTATAGTTTTTGAGAGCATGTCATAAATTAATAATTGCTTCACTGAAGCGAAATCAGCTGCGAAGATGACCCTCAGGTTTCTTGACACTTGGGCGAGGGGCAAAGGGGCAGCCGCCATTAACACGCATAATTGAGCCAAGTGAGGTTTAACCGTTTGGACGCTTGTCAAATTGACGCTGCGCAATTAGAAATTGTCGCTGCCCCAAAGCCCCCCATTGACTTATTACGCAAATCAAACAAAAGATTGTCATTCCAGGGGGTTTGACGCCAGATTTGAACTTTGGTTGTTGATTTTAATCAACATGTTAATGAGTTTATCTCAGCCAGCTCAAGTGCTTCGCCAGCTCAAATGCACTGTTAATGATTCCGTTATTGCTCCACGGCTATTGACTGCTGATCAACTTGTCGTTGTTGTTGTTCTTGTTGTAGTTGCTGTTGGCCCAGGCTAATGAAAATGTTTAACTCTGAATAGCATTCGCGCTTCCAAACTTAAGTCTGCTTGTGCTCCTTGTGTCTGTGCAGGCAGCAGGCGAAAAGTGCGCAGGACTTGAAGGAGCTTAGTTAAATGTGCAAAAGTTAGCGCCCGCCAATACTTAATAGATATTCTGGATTTGGGTAAAAAGGAAGAAATTATCTCGTAAGATTTTTGTTTGCTTGCTTTTCAATGTTACCTTTATTACTCTTTTATTATTATACCCTGAACACATTGAAACTGTGTAAAAATGGGTATGTTAAAATGTATGTAGCATCTCCATCCCCATATAGTATATATATTCTTGATCAGCATCAGTAGCCGAGTTGATTTAGCCATGTCCGTCTGTCTGTACGTCTGTCTATCCGCCTGTCTTTATGAACGCGTCGAATTCAGAGACTAAAAAAGCTAGAAAGCTGATCCTGGTCTCATTCAGTTCGTATATATTATTCGCAGATCAAGTTTATTTCAAAAGATCGATAACTCTTTCCCTTTTCTTAATATCGATATTTATCGCTTTTTTGGCCCGGTTTTTTAAGAATAACTCCTAAACTTAGACGCTAGAGACACAAAATTTATTGTATTATGTTCGCGTAAAGCGAATTATGTTATATTTCAAGACCCCACTCTAAAAACGTAGTCATAACAAACTAGACCAAAGCGATTCAGAAATCCTTGAAATTGTGCATTGCGCTCCAGCAGCTCAGTATACCAAAATCCAAGGGTTGGGGACTTCCAGGATATCTGAAACATGCAAATGACATTAACAAACAACGTTATCTGGGAGCTTCGGTGCAAAGTAAAACAGATTCGTGTAGTTTCATGATTCAAGTTTATTGCTTAAATAGAATATGCAGAACATTTGCAAAATTTTCGTTTTATGTATAATGCGTATGTTTCACAATCTAATGGTAGTCCTTGCTTATCTTGATATCCATGACACGAGCGTAATCC
>SCDY01002538.1:0-11873 GCA_004143825.1 Drosophila micromelanica | reverse complement strand
ATGTGTGAAAATTCTCCCGAATCTCTGAAATCCTGAGTAAACGATGAAACCTGCGTTCTATATAAATATTACAACATTGGAATATCCCTATTAGGATAGGTATTATATAAAACTGCGGTCAATATTAAGTGTATGACATTGGGTCTTTACCCAACAAAGTGTGAAAATTTCCCTGAAACTCCGAAAACGATTAGGATAGTGGTAATCTAGAGTTAACGAATAAACCTGCATTCTATGTAAATATTACAACATAGAAATATCCTTATTAGGATAGGTACTATACAAAACATTTGGCTTTTGAGTTTGTAGAATGGCGAACTCGGGAAAATTACAACTTATCTCACTGGTTAATGGTTAATTAAAAAAACGCAGGTTGATTATGAACGTTTTTGAATAATAAATAAAAATAAGGTGTAATGGGAACGATTTATAATTAGAAAATCTACAAAAATACAACCAGTCTAAAAAGACAAACTATATTTATATATTTAAATGAATGGTATAAAAATTTTTCATCTGGCTGAAGTGCCTTGTTTGACAGCATTGTAGACCGGCGCTAATCTAAAAAATAGGCTTTCTACAACTAATTAATCGGAAAACAATAATGATTTCAACAAAAAAGTATCATAAACTTATTAACATTTAATTCCTCCGGGTTGAAGCTCTTCAAACTGTATCAAACACTCCACAACTAAAAATCCAAAATTTGCATTAAAAGTCCAACAAAATAAATTAAACACACAACGAAGAAAATTAATGTGAAATATAGAGACATCTGACACCTAAGCAAATAATCTCTGGAATTTTATTACTTACAAGTAATATCATGCATACATATATTGCTCACCTTTAAAGACACTTAAATTGCATTGGTCCAGAACACAAGCACAACATAATCATATTAATGAATTGATTTTGATATTGGCTGCTTTAATCTAATATATTGCCAATCAATAATGGACTAACTTCAACACCTGATAAACTTCTATTGGCCTATCTTCAAATAGTGATACCTACACGGCACACCAAACACAAAGCTCCTACAATGCACAATAATCATTGCATCACACAAGCTTTCCAAAAGTATTAAAAATTTGTGGCTACTCAATTTCACACAATTCTTGAAAAATCAACTTTGGCTTCTGAAATCACATCCATTCAACACAGCTACACAAACATACTGAAATACGGAAAAACAGAAAACTCAGCCAACTAAACGTTAAAAGCACAACCTAATTCAAATTAAGTTTTACACTCCTTTACTACATCTTCAAATCGTGTAATCCAAAAAAATATTATTTTATTTTGAGAGTTTTTACACTGCTTAAAAGCTAGACAAGCTATTATTTTAATTTTTTTTATTTTTACCCTAATATAGTTAACTAGCTAAGAAAAGAGTGTTGGGTGTTATAAGAAACTGCGAAAAGCTGCGTTCTCTATAAATATTACTATTCGAAACAAAGCAATGTGACATACAAATTTCCCTTGCGTGAAAGAAACTGCGAAACATAAATTTTATAGACCTTTTGATTTTATAATTTAATTATTGATTTATTTCCACAAAACTTAATGTCGATAAGAATTAATCTATACCACAAAATAATTATGTTTATTTATTTAACACAAATTTTTTATCAAAAGCTATTTTGAGTCAATCTAAGCGTGAAGCTATTCACTACAATCTAAAAATCATTGAATTCTCCTCCAAAGCGAATTCTACTTATAATTTGATTTGGTTACACTTCTTGGAAATATAAATCTTACAATAGGACTTTTTAAAACGTTTAATACGATTTATTATTAAAAATAATAATACTTAATAGAATGAATTATCTTCAAACTTTCCTATTAAGCAAATAATCCGAATAAAAAAATATCCTGAAAAAAATTTCTTCAATAACTTCTATAAAAATTCTACTTTGCTGTTACTTAAAGCAAGCAATATAGGACTTATTAATATCACATAAAACTTTATATAAATAATATGTTAACACAATTATGACAGTTCAGATTCTTGACTATAATGCCTTTTTTATTTTTAATTACCAATATATATATAAATTGTTTTATACGCTAAACTCTAAAAAACGTATTTAAACATGACACTCTTAGACATCTTCCCTTTGGTATCAATTATGTTTGTTATATTAATTGTTTTGATTACACTTTTTTTTTAACCTATTTGAATGTATGTACATGTATATTTATGTATACGCATGTGACAACATAACCCATACACAAACTTTCTTCCGCATCCTATCTTTTCTCTTTACTTTTATCCTTTTTACTCTCTTGAACATGGATATGAGCAAATATAGAATCGTTCCTTCAAAGAATGTTTTAAAACGCAGATTATCTATTGAATGACTTATGGCGGAAGTGATAAATTAATTTCATTATGTTAAAATTCCTAATAATGTTTAAAAACACTGTTTAATATCTGGTCATCTGATCAACATACTCAAAAATATCTGCGAAAGCCAATAAATTTTTAAAAAGAATCTATAAAAATGTACACAACGATGAATTTACAATATATATAAATATATAACAGAGAATATATCAATATATAATATAATATTAATATATCTAATAACATATATACATACTAGAGATACAATACTCAAAAGAAATAACTTAAAAAAATCCGTTTAGAATTTTATACAAAAAACCTTTCTACTTTTAATTTAAATACAATCGTTTAAAAAAACTATAATTATGCATTTACAAAATATTATTCGCCTTTCAACACAAAAAATTATAGTCAAAAACGTTGACTTTGATTGGAATACCGTATAAAAATGCTCTTATTCATTTCAAATATTATGCCTACCTATTTAAGACACAAAGTACATACTTCTCCTCAATTTTAAATTCTGGACTATAAATTCTTTTGGATGTCTTTACACCCGCTTGGATAAAATATTATTAAATGCGTCTTGCCAAGATCTTTAATACTTAAATACCGTCTGTAAACAATATCAAATCGGGAAATATATTTATTTATTTACTTTTAATGAAGTATTCTTGATCCAACATTTACGTAATTTGAATACATTATAAACATCCATTTTGATTCACATATTATATATTTTTAAACAATTTTTTTAAAGGTACCCTTTCTCACATAAAATCCTAAACCTACACACTTTTTATTTTATTTATAAAAAGCATATATTTTTCGAGAGATGTTTTGTTATGCTATTCTCACTCATAGTTACTTTGGGTAATTAAACAAATGTGTGCAAATTTCCCTGAATGGATGTTGGGATGGATGTAGATCTGAGTGTTTTCTTTTTGAGAACTTAAAAGAAGTATGAAGTGTTGGAAAATTAATCAAATGTGTGAGAATTTCCCTAAAACTGCGAAAGTTGTTGTATGATGTATTGGGTAATGAAACAAATCTCTGAAAATTCCCCGAAAATGGTTACGACACTGATATTGCTGAGTAAAATGGTATATTCTTATTGATATAAAACTAACGATGTGTGAAAATTTCCGTTAGACTCCGAAAATTTTTAAGATACAAAAACTGCATTCTATGTAAATATTACGAAACAAACGATAGTATGGTAACATAGAAATATCTCTATTATATGAAACTGCGAGAATTATACAAAATATGAAGTGTTGGGAAAAGAAGCAAATGTTTGAAAATTCCCATGAAACTCCGAAAATGGTATTGCAAGTAAAACGGTATATTCTTATTAACACTGCGTTCTCAATAATCATGACGATCCGAAACCATCTGAAAACCATTTTATGAAACTTTGAAAATGATTAGGATGGATGAATATCTGAGTAAAAAAGTGTATTCTGATTAAAAACTGTCTTCCTTATAAAAGCTACGCTTCGACTCCGTCCCGTAATCGCACAAGCCGATATACCGGACTCCCAAAACTGCGAAAGCTTTTATGTCCCACAGTTTTAGACCCAGAAACATTAAATTTTGAATGTAGATTTCCTTTAAAGATCGTTATAAAACCCCTTCCTTATCAACAAATCGAAAGAGTCTATATTTAATTGTTTTAAAGCTTAGACGACTCCACACCTGACACTCACACAATTAGAATAAATACAAATTTTTCAAAATTACAATAATAGTTAAGACCATTAAATTCCGAAAATTCCGCCAAAATTCTATGCCAGCACATTTAAACGAAAGAAGGGCTACTGATCTTAACTAGTAGACGTTTATTAAAAAACATACTATAAACTTATCAACATTTAATTCTTCCGGGTAGAAGCTCTTTAAACTGTATCAAACACTCAACAACTAAGCATTCAAAATTTGCATTAAACGTCCCAAAAAATAAAGTAAACACAAACGAAGAAAACCAAGTTCATATATAAAGACATCTGACACCTCAGCATATAAACTGTGGAATTTTATCACCTACAATTATTACCATGCATACAAATATTGCTCACCTTTTAGAGACCCTTAAATTGCTTTGGGCAAAAACACAAGCACAACCTTAACATATTTATTAATTGATTTTAATATTGGCTGCTTTAATCTGACATTTTGCCAACCAAAAATGGACTAACTTCAACATCTGATAAACATCTATTGGCCTATCTTCAAATAATGATACCTACATGGCACACCAAACACAAAGCTCCTACAATGCACAATATTCAATGCATAACACAAGCTTTCCAAAAGTATTCCAACTTTGTGACAACCAATTTTTACACAATCCTTGAAAAATCAACTTAAAACACAGATACACAACTACACATAAATACGGAAAAATAGCGTTAAGGACAGAACATAATTCCAATTAACTTTTACACTTCTTTACTTCATCTTCAAATCGTGTAATATGATTTTATTTTGAGAGTTTAACACTGCTTAAAAGCTATACAAGCTATCATTTGAATATTTATTATTACCAGCTCTTACGAATTATGAGTTATATTAAAAAATAATCAGCCAACAACTTGTTTAAAAATTGAGTTTTCTCAAATTGCAACGATTCCCAGCAAAGAAAAGAGTGTTTGGTGTTTTAAATAACTACTATTCGAAACAAAGAAATATGACAGCATACAAATTTCCTTAATGGGATGGGTCTCACAAAATTTATAAAAGAGTATTATGTTTGATTCATATTAATGGCATGAAAATTCCCCTACAACTCCGAAAATATTTATGATGGAGGTAAATCTGATAAAAGCGAAATATTTTGATTGAAATCTTCGTTATGTATAAATATTAAGATTTGAAATCGACGAAAGAGTATGCAAATGAAGAAATTTCCTTAGAAGGACACATCAACTGATATTGAAACATATATATGATATCGATTTTTTCCCCCATAAAACTTTAATAATTATATTTATTTATTCAACACATTACAATCCAAAAATCATTAAATTCTCCTCCAACCCGAATTCGAGGCAAAATATAATTTAATTACAACACTCTGACACAAGATAGGAATTTAACTACACTTCTTGGAAATATAAATGTTAAAAATATAACGTTTTAAAACGTTTAAGGAAGAACTCAATGTGCACAATTATTAAAAAATAATAATACTTAATAGAACACAATTATCTTCAACTTTTCATAATAATAAAAATATAAATAAATAATAAAAATTCGTATAACAAATAAGAGTATATTTTTACTTACATCCTGAAACTGAAAAAACTTCAATAGGTTCTTTAAAATTTTAATTTTTCTGAAGCATGCAATTTTCTTGACTGTAATGCCTTTTTAATTTTTAATGACCAATATATATTAATACATATATATATATTAAATTGTTTTATATGCTAAACTCTAAATAACATATTTAAACATGACACTCAAATACTCTTACACATCTACCTTTTGGTATCAATTATGTTTGTTATATTATTTGTTTTGATTACACTTTTTTTTAAACTATTTGAATGTATGTATATGTATATTTATGCATACGCATGTGACAACATAACCCATTCCTAGATCCGCTTGGAAATTGGTGGACAGAACCTTTCTACTTTTCATTTAAATACACTGGTTTGATTAAAAAATGTTCTTCTTCGCTCTTTAAAACCAAAACCAACTATTACTGATTATACTGTTTAAAATTTTATTTGTTGTTTTTAATTTTAAATATTTTTTATCCACAACTTGTATATTTTATTTATTACCTACAGACCTTATAAACACCCATTTTTGGTTAAAATATTTATATTTTAAAAATATATTAAAATACAAATTTTAAAAGCAATAAAAATATAATATTTTTATTTTATATAAGGAAAGAAATATTTATAATTTTTGTTATATTTTTTTTTGTTCTGTTAGGCATTTACTTGTTTATTTATTTTGGAAATTTATTTTATTACACTTTTTAAAAGCTTTCAAATTTTTACAAGAATATAAAAATATTATTTTTTAAAATTTTTTTTTTTGGTACTAGGTTCTACATACATGTTAATATGTATATGTATGTTGAACAATACCTACATATATTTCAATTTCGACTGTAATACGTCCTTCGACTAATGAGGCGCATCATTTTTCGGGTGGAGTTTTATGATGCTATTCTCAGTTTAGGGCCTTGGTATTTAAATACCTACAAAAATAAAAACCTCACCCACCAAATATATGAAAAAAGAGATAAAAAAATATTCAATATTGCTGAATTCTGAAGAGATGTCGCTGGCACCATAAAATACGCTGGATAAGCTGCTGTGTTTGATGTTTGAAGCAAACCACAAGGAGGAACTGCCAAATCCCAAAGATGAACTATGTGACCACAGATTCTCCGGCTCCATAAAAAGCCGAAAAATCTCAATTTGTTAAAAAAAAAAAAATAAAGATGTTTTAACTTCAAGTATATATTTAAAAATTAATATACAAATAAATTGTTTTGCTGTAACAAATCACAGTTTTTTTTTAAGAACTAAAATTTTTGTGGTTTAGCTGAATAAAAAAAGGGAAATATTTAAAAGGCAAGTAAAACAATTAAAAATTGTAGTTGTATTTGTAATTAGTTTGTATTTTTATTTATATTTGCTTAAAAAAACGGAAACAATTCATTTATGAACATAGGACTCAAAAATATTAAATTATTGACAAAAGTATTCCAGAAGTATTTCACACACATCAACTAAAATTAATTGCATTACGAATTTTCTGTTTGCATTTACAATCTTGAATTTTGCTTTAAAATAGACAATTAAAATGATTTATAAAATCGCTTTCGAATATATATTTATATGTATATATAAATCACTTAACTCTAATGCTTAGCGTTCACATTCAAATTGAGTCCACGGCCAAAACACGCCTTCATTTGATTGGGCGTGGCCTCATTTACACACGATTGCAATTTCAGGCCACATACATAAAAAATGGGTTAAAAATTCAAGCATTATATTAACTATTTACAAAAATATGTACGTATTGCATTATTTGCTTCTCTTATATTTTTTTTTTTAGTTTTTAGAAACATCGAATACATTTGCGGAGACTTTTTTGGAACATTTATAACACGTTTACGCTGATGATAAATTTAAGGATAGCTAACAAAATATTGGCTGGACTTAATTGGACCACAATTGCAAATTGGGAACACGACTTGGAAAGTGTTTTAGTTTAACAATTGCAAAACAAAACAGTCAAGCTAAAAGTGAAACAACAGCACGCTAGTCGAGTTTGCCCGACTGGTGGGTTACCTTGCTCCGAGCTGCGACGCTTAAAAGGGCTTAAAAGTAGCATTCGTGTATGTATATACAAATACAGAGCAGAAGGTATAAAAAAAGTGAAATATTCTTCATCTAAGATGCTGAGATGTAAAAATATAAATATTTCTGATCTGGGCACGCCAAACAAATATCTACATACCAGACTTGGTATCTGTAGCTTTTGTAATACACGAGATATGATATAGAAACCAGAGCTAGATATCGATATTTATCGATTTCTAATATTCTTACTTCTCGAGCGGTCAAACGGACAGAAAGGCATATGGTTAATTTACAAAAAATGTACAGGGTGTAGCGAAAAATAAAAACATTTCGAAGAGTTGGGTTTGCGCTTAAAACTTGTTCCTTGATAAGTTAATGTTATTTCGATTGATTTTCCATTTGTCTTACGTTGTTTTCAATGCATTCGTATATATTTTTTTTTTGTTTTAATTGTTAGTGTGTGTGTTCTTGTTGTTGTTATTACATATTTACTTAGTAAAAGCTGACAACAAATTTGAAATACTTATTGATAGGTACACTCAAAATATGTATGTATATATTAGTTATCTGCTGCTGCGCCCTGCTCTGTCTGCTGCTTGGTGTCCTGCCTGGGAGGCTAATAACCATTATACGATATTGCTATTTATTGATTTGTCTTATCCTGGGCGTATCAGCGGCCTTCGTAGATGGAGCCTGATGGGGCGCCTCTCATTGTTATTTTGCATGTTTGCGGGAGGGTGTTCTGTTGTCTTTGTCGCAGAGTTTGATGCACTCATGCTGCAGTTATGTTTACATATTTATATATATAGTACTTATCAATTAGCTCTTATCATATTCAGTTAGCCCACTCTCGCCCACCACTCAGCACTTCGCCTATGTATAGTGTTATGTAGTTTTATATCATTCGCTCAATACCTTTAGCTAACTAGCAATTAGTTACATATGTATACACCGCGTACAAATTTTAATTTTTATGAATCAATTCGCATAACATTCGCTATTTACAGAGATTTTTCGCTTTATTAAATATGAATTTTGTTTTTTGGGTACCTTATAAATTTTGACTAGTTATTTATGTGTGTATGTGTGCCTTGAAGAGGCCCCGGAATTATTAGTTACCGCTTAAGTTTTTCTTATTAGGATAAAAATGATGTTTGGTTTCTTTTGTTAAACGCTAATCGAGGGAAAATGCTAGTTTCTGAAATCCTTTGGATACACTTTTCTATCTTTTATTTCTAACCTTTAACTCCAATGCCTGACTGCCTGATGTTGTTCTTGTTGCGCTTTCATAAGAGCTTTATACAGTTGTTATTTTTTCATTATTTATTCTAGACCTATATCACCGCTTAATTGCCTTAAACACTCTAATTATTTTCGCATTTCTTGCTGTTTCATTGTTGTCTTTGTTCTGTTTGGATTGGTTGGCGTGTGTGTTTGTCATTAGAAATTAGTTGATTGATTATGAGTGTGCTACTTAATAAAGTTCAAAGTTCGAAGTTCGTACGCTTCAATAAACTTTACATTTCTTATGCTCGCGCTACGTCTGTAGCTATAATGAATCATACAATCTATATGTATTTCTTTTATGTATATTTTGCAAGGTATTAATTATGTATTATGAAACCAATGTGATCCTATGCAAAATGTTATATATGTATATTATGTATTTAGTAAAGGTATGCTTATTATGTACTATTTTGAACTGTACATCAAAAATTTTTTTTGTACAATTCTGAAAACAATACGTAAACTAATATTTAATCTTGTACATACATATACGTAGTTGCAAGAAAGTTATCGCTTTTATTTTGTTCGTTTTTTGTCTTAGTATTTATGTGTATGTGTGTAGTAGGAAACATTTTGGAAATGATATAGAAAAATAAATGCATAAAACACTATTTAGCATACAGAACGTTAAGCTTTTAGCTTCGTTATCGTATATGTAGTTGTGTTTTGTTGTTATTTTTTTGTTGCTTAATAATTTTAAATGCTGCGCTTTTTAGTTTTTTGTTTTATTATTTGCATAATTGTATTACATATCAATAAATAAATTTCTTGCGTTATGTTTATATTTATTTAAATTTTCAGCGCTACATTTAGCAATAGGCGCATTTCACTAGGCCTAATACAAACAGCGCTTGATCTAAGGCTTTATTGCAAACCATTTTTTGTTTTCTTGTTACTTGAAATATTTTTTTCTTTAATTTGTAATAATATAATATATCGAGTTTAAAGCACTTAAAACTAAACAAAACAAACGTTGTTAATAAAATGAAATGAAAACAATTAACTTATATACAGCAAAACATGTTTCGTTTAGGCCTTACTTATACAATATGTAATGTACAATAAGTCTTAAATGTGTGTCTTGTATACATGTTCATCATATTGGGGATTTTGGTTGTGATTGGGGGTTTAGTGCGGCACTTTGGAGGCCGTGTACGAAATTGTTAAAGTTGTGCAGTCCCAAAAAATATATATTCCGCTGTTGAGTAACTCAGCTTTGTAGTGTTTGCAGCCATGTTAGCATGGCCAACAACAGCAGCCAGTTGGCCAAGTGAACTGTGCTTGCACTGGAGCCCGTTTCGCCACATTTGCCTGACGTACGAAAAATACACAGATGTTAGATGAATATCAAAAGGAGTTTGCAAGCATTTAACACAAACCGAAAACGGATAGATTAGCCACCAGATGATGATCGGGCGGCTTTTGTGTGCCCCGATAGCAGGCATCGCCCACGACCAGCTTAGCTGCATTTCCCTCCGTGGGCCTGTAGCTGATGCAGACGCCGTGCTTGGTGCCCTTATGGCGTGCTATAATGTATACGGTGCTGTTTTCGCTCCAAGAGCCATGACACGAGTACTCTGCACCGACAGAAAAGAAACGTTAAAGTAGCCTATGTGAGACTGTCGGACGCCCACTTACCCTCCTCGCCATCCACGCTGCACAGTGGACTCACATCGATAACATTGGGCGCAGTGCAGCCCACCCACAGCTGACGATGGGCATTGTAGTTGGTCACACAGCCGGGCGCATCGCGACGACTACGCGTGGCTATGAAGCCGACGCTGGTATCGTTGCTGCTTACAACCAAGGATTGTTGTTGCTGTTGCTGCTGTGCTGCTGGTGCATTGCGACGGCTGCGTACAGGCAGGCCACGAGTGTTGGCATGCCAGGAGCCGCGCTCCATACGCTCGGCATTGCGAAAGCTGAGTGTGCTGTGCCTGCAACCAATAAACAAAACAAAGCTGTAGAAAGGCTGGGGGCGGATGGGACTTCCATTTGCGCCAAAGCTCAAACATACCCCTTGTGGCCAAAGGAGCCAGTATCGGAGCCCTCGCTATGGTGATGATGGCCATGGCCAAGATGCGATTTGCCATTGTGATTGCGTTTGTGACGCGTGACCAGATACGGCGGCCCAATTGCGCCGCGCAGATTGTAGAGGCCTTCCATCGGGCAAATATGCGGTTCCGGATTGCTAGCTGTGAGCGGAGTTAAAAAAGAGAGTAATGGTCAAGCAGGTGCAACAGACGAGACTGGGAAAAACCAGGTTTAAGCCAAAGACAATATTAAATCTTATTTAGATTGTGTTTCTTTAAGCCAGCAACAATTTTTCATGGGCTTATGGCATTGTTTTAGATAAGGCTTAGAAGGTTTCTATTTTTTTTAATCAACTTATATGGAAACACTTGGGTATATATTCGAAAATTTGTTGCATGAATTATTTTTAAACTGAATTGTATAATTCATCTAGACACCGAACCATGAACAAAAAGACCACCCTCATCAAAATCGGTTGAGTTTTGGCAAAGTTACGACTGGGGAAAGTTGAGACCTATCCTTTTATGGAAGCACTAGGGTATATGTTCGAAAATTTTTTACGTGAATTTGGACCAAATTTATTTATTATTATATTTAAATGTAGAATTCATCTAGACAGCGAACCATGAACAAAAAGACCACCCTCATCAAAATCGGTTGAGTTTTGGCAAAGTTACGAATGGGGAAATTTGAGACTTATCCTTATATGGGAACACTAAGGTATATATTCGAACATTTTTTACATGAATTTGGACCAAAAAATTTATTTTTAAGTTTAAATGTAGAATTCATCTAGACACCGAACCATGAACAAAAAGACCACCCTCATCAAAATCGGTTGAGTTTTGGCAAAGTTACGA
>SCDY01002537.1:0-11886 GCA_004143825.1 Drosophila micromelanica | reverse complement strand
ACGATCTGCTTGACTTTAGTAATTTCAATCTTAGTGAGATATCAAGTCTGAAATGTGCCGTTTCAAGTACGGAATACTTGATTTTTTCTCTCTGTGTACCCCAGTGTTTCCATTTAAGGATAGGTCTCAACTTTACCCAATCGTAACTTTGCCAAAACTCAACCGATTTTCATAAGGATGGTCTTTTTTTCATGGTTCGTTTTGAGTTATATCTAAAAAACCGAGTCAAAAAAGCGATAAATATCGAGAATAAAAAACGGGAAGAGTTATCGAATATTTAAAATAAACTTGATCTGCGTATGGTATATACGAACCGAGTCCAAGATCAGCTTTCCAGCTTTTGTAGTCTCTGAATTCGACGCGTTCATACAGTCAGACAGACAGACGGACATGGCTTAAACGACTCGGCTAGTACTCCTGATCAAGAATATATATACTTTATGGGGTCGGAGATGCTGCCTGTTACTCTTTTTACCCATTTTCAAGATATTCAAAGTCCCAAATATTCAAAATCTGCGCATGATTTACGAGAACATAATGGTTCTAGCTCTTATACCTCTCTTAACTTCTTCATTCATTTACTTTCAATTGGTATCAAGGATTGAGATCTTCAACACCACAAGCTTTGGTCAATTATCAGAATACCAATAAAAAATCCGACAGATATCTTGTGAACTGTCTTGTCCTTGAATCAGAAGAATACTTTATTAAATTGTTATATGTCCTTAGGTAAACGTGATCTAGCATAATAAAAATAAATAAAAATCACACAAAAGAGACTCCTTTGAAATATCAGAAGCAAAATGCTTTTGAGGGATTTCAAGGACTTGGCCAACACATCAGTATCGTCAATGCAATTCCTCAACTCATAAAAAATAACGACTTAAGCTCTCAATCAATCAGCAGCTGGCTAAACCAATTGTATTCAGTAGAGGAAACCCAACTTCAGCTTCAAGTTCCAATAGCATTTAAATTATTGAATGCCAAATGCATTAGGGGGCTTAGTTCCCCTTCAGGCCCGTAACCGCCCGCAGCAAATCCATAACTGACAAATCATTTTCAAGCGAGCTAAGTAAGTCCAAACACAAATCTCTGCCCGATTGGGCAGCTCTCACTCCCCCTCTCCCCCTCTCTATCTCTTTATTCCTCATATATCAATTGCCGGTGCTGTTAAATAGCTTTAGGTGTGTATGGGAATCCAATAAAGCTGTCACATGTGCCCGCCACTAAGAAGAAGCCTTTTGTATGCCTTTGCTCTGTTGTTTGGGTGTGAAAATCCAAAAAAAAAAGTTACTTCGCATATGCTCGTAACCCTCGTCTCCCCCTTGCCTTGCCGCGCCTACCCCATACAGCTCACGGCTCACAGCTGGCAATGCCGTTTGGGGGCAACTTTCGTGCAAATTGCCAAGTGCTTTTCGGGTTTCGAGTTTTGTGTATGCAGAACTTAACAAATTTCCATAACATTCACACCACACAATGAAAGACACACAGGCAAAGACGGCTGGCAACGCGAACCGAAGCCTGCGTCTTCGATCTTAGCGCTCTGTCTCAGAGTCCGAATCCGAGTCCAAGTCGGTCTCAGTCTCAGTCCCAGGTATCTGTCCAGTTGCAGACGTCGCTCTGTTTTATTTGCCACGTCATTTTTTTACATACCCTATAATCATATGTGGGTATACAGTGGCTAAACCTAACGTTGTAAATAGCCAAAACTCAAAAATTACTGTTTTCAAATTGCGATATATGTATATTTAGGGAAACATTTTCACAACAAATTATAGAAAATTTAGCTTAAAAAGATGGTCAAATCAAATTGCTTGACTTTTAAGAACTTAATAATTTCTCCAAAATTGAGCCACTTTGTTACATGTTTTTAAAGTTTTTTCAAATTAAAATTATTTTCTAAAAAATTAAGATGTATTCTTTAAAATTCAAAGCTTGTGGTTATTTTATTCAATATACTTTCTTAAAGTATTAGCAATATTCAGCAATAATTACAGGGTATGTTGAAGTGCAACCATTTGGGATTTGCATATGACATGGTATTTTGTTTTTGGCTTGCGGTTAACCAGTGAGCCGCCTGCAATGTCGTTTTGGCTGGGATTGTATAACGTTTTTGATTTTTTAAGTAGACACCTAAATGTGAATAGCGCAACGAATCGTAGCAATGCGAACCACGTCCGCATCCACGTCCGAGTGAGCCCGAGTCGCATCTGTCAGATATATTTTTGTGGCTGCTTAGTGAAGTGTAGTTAGGATCGATGCCTCACCGGGTCCAGAAACTGCACTCTGCCCTCCCCGCTCTCAAACGTCCAGAGCTGGGCTCTCTGCCTTGTTTTCACCTTAGCCTACACGAAGTGATGGAAATGGCGATGCGGCTGCTGCCAATAATGCAATGGAGAGGCGTGATAATGCAGTTTAGTGAGTGCTGGCTGCTCCGCTGTGTCGTTAGCGGCGACCCACCGCCAAATTTACCTACAAGCCGGGCCAGAAAGGCCTTAGCCAAGGCAAGGCAACAATCAGCAGCGAGGGGCGAGGTGGCCAGCACAGACTAACGGATTAGTTCGGATTCGATTGGATTGAGTGACTGACGTTGTTGGGGTTTCTGGGGCTCAGTTCAATGTGCAATATGCAGCACTTGGCACGATATTTTTTGTTGGTTTTAAATCATTTAACTTTGGCTAGAAGAAGGCGACGACGACGAACACGACGACGATGATGATGATGGCGATGATGATGGGCTGGTGATGGCGATGGCGACGCGAACGGCGCAAGACACTTAAAACGTGATCGAAAATTGATGTTGCTTGCAACCACCAAACAAGCAACCAACCACCGGAGCCTCCAACCGAACAGCCTCCCGATTCTGGCAGTGCGGGGGAATAAGGTCACGTGCAAAATATGTTCGTGGTGCTGGTCGAGGTGGTTCTGGCCCAGCCAAGGAGATGTTAATGATTTGCAGCTCGACTCGACTCGAAGTTGGACTGCGACTGAACGCTGCCAACAATTTTGCATATTTTCTCCGGCTGCAGATAGTAGGTAATATGCTCGTTAATGTGCCCAGGTTCGCCTTGATCTCTGTGTGTCTGTGTGTGGAGTTCAAAAACCAGGAAGTGACTCAACACAACAACTGCACAAAACGGAGGTGAAAAATATGACTTGGTTATTTATTGTTGAAGTGTTGCAGTGCAAAAAAGCAAAGCCCAAACCAAAAACCAAAGCCCCAAACCGAAACCCAAAGCAAACGCAAAGCGAGCGCTGGGCCTAAACTACGTTTGGGGTATTTAGCCAAGTGATTTATTTAGCATGGCACGCCAGGCGGTTAACCGCCTGACAAGGAGTAGCGGTTGCAGTGGGGACAGCGGCCAGAGATCTCACTGTGGCAGCAGCTGCACCAACACACACACACACACACACACACACACCACATACCACATATACGTCTACAATAAGCCATAATTATCCAAACGCTGATCCGGCCGGTTCTCGCATGCCATGATTTACTATAGATCGGAAAATGCGCTACACTAACTGTTCAATAAGTCAATATGCGCTCACACGATTTGTTCAAAAATTTATGAAATTTACAGAACACATATTGTTAACTGTGCTTAGACATATTTTGGTGGAGTTGTCCTATTGGCTGCTTGCTCACAAATTGCATATAATTATTTTTTTTATTATTCCACTTATATATATTGAGCAGAATAAAATGCCCAGGTCAATTCTATAGGTTGTTCCCACAAATCAAACCTTGTCTACTTATATTGCCTTTGAGTTATGGGCCCCCTCACCTCCCTTCTCCAACAACTGATGTCTCCTTCCGCTTGTGTTACGTTCACTGTCACGTATCGCATGGACCCTGCTCAATCAATTGATTGGAGCTGCAGGGTGCAGAGGTGCATCTAAGGTGCTTGAAAACGTCGCATCGATATCGTCATCGTCATTGCTACTCCTGAACTGCCCCCCGCACCGCAACTGTTGCTCCAAATGCGGCCTGGGCGCTGTCCAAATCGATAAAATGCACCGCGATCAGCGCGGCACACATCAAATTAGTTATTAATTGAAGTGGAAAGTTCTCAGAATGTGTAGCACGGCGGGCGGTCAACGCGCATGCGTCCAACCCGAAGCTCCAGCTCCAGCTCCAACTCCACAGTTCGCATCGGGAATCGGCATTCGAATTGAAGTGGAAGTTGGAGCTGAAGTTGAAGTTGCTTTTTGTACCTGTGTGTTAGCTGACTGCTTAGCTGCCTGCCAGGCTGCCTTGTTAGCCATTTTGTTAACCTGTTTTGGCGGTGCGCATTTGAATTTTCATTTATTATAAGCGAGTTGCATTTCTAATTTGAGTCATGTGACCAAAAACAGTTTTGTCCTAGTTGTCGCCTCATGCAGCCGCCGAGCTGAAGTCGCAACTGTGTCTCAAACAATTGGTGAATGGTTTTGGCCATAAATCTTTTATCTGTTCCCCCCTGCACCCCTACACCCCTCTTTCTCTTTTTCGATTTGTTGTTGTTGTTACATGTACACACATTTGTGCCATTACTATGACAACAAATTCATGAGAAAGTACGACGGCTGCCGCTGCTGCTGCTGCTGCTGCAGTAGCTGCCACAAGACAGACGACAGACTGGACGGGAGGGCAGTTGACAGTCATTAGAAAGAAGCAGAAAAACAAGCGTTGAACGTCGAGAGTTTTGAGTTTTGAGTTGTGTGTCGAGAGTCGAGAGTGGACACTAGACCGAAAGTCTGCGCTCACTTGTGCTTCTTTAGATTGGACTCGAAACTCAACTGAAGTGCACTTGTACGCCAAAACAAGCCACGTCACTTGGCCACTACACACACTCCACACACACACACACACACACACACCGCACACTTCCATACCATTTCCCAAGCACTCCACTTCAATCCACACACATCGCCATCATCGTCATCAGCGAATGGCCAGCACATCAAATTGTGGGCCGCTGGCAGCGCCAATCGCCAAGAAGCCACAATAGTAACAACAACAGCAGCAACAACAACAACAACTAAAACTTTTGGCCAAGTCTTTGACTATGGCTTTCACTCGACATCTCGTTAAGTGTCTTGTAAATGGCATTGTTTTCGTTTTTCATTCAAAAATGTGCGTCGCACTTAGAGAGAGAAAAGGAGAGCGAATGTGAGAGAGAGGGAGAGCAATCCACATCATATTTGTCATAAACTTCATAAATTTTACCTATGGCCAGTACCTCTATTTGGCCTCTTGATTGAACGATGCTGGCCAATCTTGAAATCTGTTCGAACTGCATTTGTCGTGTGCGATTCCAACTTTGGGATCAGGTATCCAAAAAGAAACTGACGATTGCCACATCAATAAGTCTCTGATTACATTATTGCATTAGCAGCGGGATTTGCATAATTATGTTTATATCTGTCTACCTACACATAAGATTATACCCAAGCTAGTTGAATAGCCGCAGCTCAAATCGAAATCTGGCTGCATTATCATAATATGCATATTAAATTCAAAATGAGCTAGTTTCTATATCAAATCTCATCAAACTTATCGTGAAGGCCAAAACGGCTTAGCCAGGCCAGAAATAGTTTTAATAAAAAATTCTTTTTAAAAAACATCAACTGATGATCTGGAGAAAGTGTATTTAACACCAATTTTGACATTTACGACGCTTAAATAATTCTTAAATATTTACAATATATTTCCTAGAATAATCATAAATTTAACGAGCAGTTCGCCAACTGAAATCTTTACGATCTTCACACCGTAATATAAATGAATGCGGATAAGATCTGCGTGAGTATCAATCAATTGTTATCGAGATTTGGTAATGATCTTCCAATTCCCTTATAACGCTGTGTAGTCAAGTGCAAACTGTATCTCTTTTTACGGGCTGCCGTTTGATTGATCTTGACTGATCGCAGTGGAGCTAAAGACAAAAACAACAAAAATAAAATCCACTTATCGTATTAGCAATTGTCAGCATCTGAATGTGGCAGTCTCGGCAGCTACCTCGAGAACTGAGGATCATGACCGAGGATCATCAGTAATTTGCTTTCTAAAGTGATCAGTTTGGGGGCCTCAGACCCAGGCTGCGGGGCTAGTGCCTCAGGCTTTTCATATGCCTTTTTGACATCGTTGGCTGTCGTGGCATTCATCACAATTTCCTGCTGATCGACACTTAACATACATCCAAAAAAAAAAACGGTGGCAACGCTCAACATTTGACTGTTCATTCGTTTCATTCGTTTGTTTGTCTTGTCATTCAGTCAAGCATTTAATTGTCAGGCGACAAAATGCAAACAGATAAGTTCAAGAAGCAGTTCAAATGGCCACAAGAGCTTTCAGCATTTTTCCCGCTATTGATCTTGAAACATGCAGCATGCAACATGCAGCCTGCAACATGCAACATGAAAACATGACCGTGATTGGTGGTGGCCCGAGGTTCGAGGTTCGCCTTCGGGGCCTGCTCTCAAAATGAGCTCGCATTCAAATTGCCGCATTGACTTGTCCATTGACTACTTTTTTTTTTGTTTTTCAAGTATGTTTTTTTTATACATTCAATTCAATTAAACAAATTTTGCGATCGGCTGATCGCTCGCCGATCGTCGACTTTTCTATTTTGGCCCCAAAAGCAAAATGGATAAAGACGAAGAGGAAGAGAAAAAAAATGCACAGAATTGTAGAAAAAGTAAACAACAAAGTGTTAAGACAAACGTGCAACGGTTTGGGGTCAGTACCATTCACTTTTGGCTCGTTTTAAACTGGAGTTAAGTGCTATTTGAGGTAAGAATTTCATTACGTTTACGTACGTGCGCCGTTTTGGGCGGCAGTCCGGGGTGATACATATGCAGGGGGTGGCGGAGGGGGAGGGGCGCCGGTGTAGTTGCTGTTGCTGTTATTGGGGAGCTGAGAGCTGAACCAACTGCGCATGCATATTGCTTCGAAGACGACGACACGTTTGCATTTTGAAAAGTCACGACCCACTTAGCCAACCATGAGTAACGGACAGCGGCCAAAACACACACACACACTCGCACACACTTGGAAGATACACTAAAAGAGCCAAGTGTTTGTTTTTCTATAAACAAATCGACTCGCACATCTGATCGAATCTCATCGCATGGCATCGCATCGGTTGGAATCGTAGTTAACGCATTTCCAGTTCCACTTTCGGTGGGTGAGTCACAGGTTCGAATCTTGTAAAGATGCCAATTGAAGATGCGTTGATTAATTGCCATACTGACATCTCCCGAAACCGCAAAACCTAAAAAGCCACTCAACAAAATAAAAATATATATACAAAATAACAAAAAAAAACCCAAAAAAACAGGCAAAGTGAAATCCAAAACTGTGTTTTATGTTTGTTCGTTTTCAACAAACATTTTTCTTCTTGTTTTCAGGCCCTATGCTCTTAACTTGGCCAACACCTCCCTCACCCTCTGCCTATCCCCCTCGCTGTGTGAAAGTGAAGCTTGTGGCCAGTCAAAAAAAAATAAAATAAAAAGTTCACAAGCTTTTCGAGTTGAACTGCGCAACAATAGCTGATAAAACAAATACATTTGTCGCCTCTAAAAGAAATGTACATAAAGAAAGATTCGGTCGAAATGTGAAGATATTTGTTAAGATGCCTACGCTATACAAAGGCCCAAGTCTGCGACTAGGCCCGGTTCGGATCGGAGTGCGGAGTGCGGGGTGCGGGGTGTGTTGAAGCCGTGATTTATTTGCTTGTCAGTGCAACAGCAACAACGGCTAACGAATATGGCTGGTTAAACGATGCGGGAAATTCTTAAAAATTTGACGCTTAACCACAAACAACGAACGCGAAGGCAAATGCTCGTGACCGTTAGACAAATAATATTAAACACCAAGTTTTTTTTTTTGTTTTCTATATGTCGGTGAGGGGGGATCGCAGAAGAGGGGCAAGCGTTGCGATTGTCTACAGTCTTTGGCTCTGTTGTGTTGTGCTTTCGGGCAATACGAAATTAGAGAAATAGAGACATTGTCGCCGTTCCATACAACACGAGAGAAGACACAACATCATCAACAGCTATTGAAAGCTTCGAGTTTCGAGACTTCATTTACATAAACAAAAGCCGCAAAGATGATGACCGACCAGGCACCGAAGTCTCAGGGCCCAGAGTCCCCGAACCGACTCTGTTAACTGGCCTAAAACGCATTTTTCTGTCGCTGCACGCACGCGCTCATAAATCAAAAGCCAACTTGTTTATAACTGAAAGCGATCAATTAAAACGTTAACGCAAAAAAAAAACAACAACAAAAACAACGAAAAAACTGATCGAAGCGATCGGAGAAGAAGATCTCCAATGCTTGATCGTGCCGAAAAAAAAAACACAAAACTGAATTTGAAACTGGCCAAAGAGATGGCTACTCAGACGGCCAACAAACTGACGGACGGACGGACTGGGGCCAGTGCATTCCGCTGGCCTAATTCTCTGTAGGAAAAAAATAAAACATTTAAGCAACGTTTATTTTGAACAGAGTGGGGCGGACAGGGGGTACTAAATACTTGAAAAGAGTAAATTCCAGCCATGTTAAAGCTAACTGCATTTTGGTGTTGATGCGGCTTTTTTAATGAATTGTGTTGCTGCTCTTGGCCATGATCACAGGCCAAGAACGTCAGCTAATCAATTGTTAAGCTCAGTGACTAGGCCAGCCCATAAACTGGGATCGCTGATGATAAAGTATCCCGGCTTTTATAGTTTTTGCTTAACGATTGCTGGGAGTCAATGCGAATCAGCACCCTACTGTGATCTTTTTAAAGATCGATAGATCTTGTCTAGTTGGCAGCTTTGCTAAACGTTTGCTTGGCTTTGTACCTCTGAGCTGGCTTATTAATTAAGATCTAGTTATGCTGCTTGATATGAGCGATTAGATCAAAAAAGTTGATATCTGAGAAAAAGTTCTGGGAATATATAAAATACAAGTTTATCTTTATCAATTCAGATTGCTTGAAGAGTATTAAGAATTTATGAAGAACTATTTCAAAGATTTACTTATTTATTTATTTCATACATTTAATATTATATGTAGTTTTTTTTTTTTGTTTTGTTTTATGCCAAGCAAGATGGGCAAGAAAGTATTTAGTCCAGTTAGTAACCTTACAGCTTATCACTCATAAAACATTGTGCATCAGGAGATCTCTTGCACGATCGAATTCCAGTTGCACCCATCAGCGTGGAGAACACTTTTGAGCAGCTTTCTCTCTACTTGCAGCCTTACGACAATGTTACCTTGGACGATTCCCGATATTGATCGCTATCGGCGGCTGCAACACCCCAGAAACAATGCGGCCTTATCAGCAATGGCCCGGCCTGGAAAAGGTATTTTGCTCGGCTTCACAACACCCCTGCAAATGCGGCCTCGAAAAATCTCTGTTGAAGTCAAAACGCGTATCGGGATTATCAATAATGTGCAATGCTACAGCTCATAAAATCTCTGTGCGCGGAGCCACAAAGAATTACAAAATTGTACGCAGACAGCGAGCGAAGCCATCCTCTCAGTCAGTGCCCAGTTCCAGCATCCGTTCCCGTTCCCGTTCCCGTTGCCACTCCCGTTGCCGCTCCCTTACCCGCTTCCGATCCCGATCCCGTCCAGTGCCAATCGGATCTCTTTTTGTCTTGATCAGGTGCCGCCGTCCGATACACGAACACTTAGCAAAGCAAAGCCAAAAGATGCTGGCCAAAGCCAAGAGCTGAAGACAAGGCGATCCGCGGCAAGGCCAGCCAAGGGGCGGGGCGGGGCAAGGTGATCGCGATGCGTGCGGCGCGATAAGAAGCCGATGCAAACCATTAATTAGGAGCTGCAGATACCTGCAGATTTTGTCCAATGTTCGCAACGTTCAAAATTAAGGCTTTAATCGTGCATGAAAATACGTGAAACTTACGCGTCTTCTGACTCCGTCCGGACGCATCGTCATCAACATCGCCAGATGCAACGCGATCGCGATAAGATAAATCGCATACAAATTTGCCTTTTTGCAAGAGCGCCGAGTGCATCCGAAATTATGATGATTATTTATGCAGGGTATCAAATGTGCCTCCAACGCGTGTGTCAACAACCCAAACTCTGTCATTTATTTCAATGAAAACAATCAACAGCTCTCCCCCGCTCTCTCTCCCCCTGGACAGAGATATAGAGAGGGAGAGGGAGAGAGAGAGTCTCTCCTCCGCTCATTTATCGACCGCCAATATGTCAATGTCATTGTCTTTCGCTCTGCGTCCATAACCTAACCCATTTTACATTCACACAGATGTGCAAATTACCATACCTAACTGTAAATGGGAGCATCGTTGGGTATACATGAATTTGCAATACCCTAATAATCTATATTTAACAAATAAGTGATATATGCAATACTGTCAAAGTTGAAGATTTTAATACGCTATTATCAATTTACCGAATACCTAATCTAGCTATACCTACAAATTAATTGATAATAATTTTGTACAATTTTCATATTCCTATTTAAGATATATTCAGTTTCAGAGTTCTTTTTATGAACCTATATAATAAATAAATTCAATTAATTTTTACCTAGGGTATTTTAATAGTTTCTCTACCTGGCAAATTCGAATTGCAATTGGCATCTCTACCTCGTTGGTCCCTCACATTCCCAACCCATCCCACCCTCCCCTAGTCATCACTCTCTATCTTCATTGAAGCGCGAAAATTGCAAACCAATGTTGTTTTGACAATGTGCAATAATTTGTAGCCAATTTTATGTGTCTACCGGCGGTTCAGCTTGGTTTGGTTTCGGGAGGAATCGAATCGAATCGTCGCTTCCTTCCCCTGGGTAACGAGACCCCGGGCCACATGGACCGACAATTTATGGCTGCTAAATTAGCAAGAAATGGAAATTAAGAAAAATGTTGCTTTTATTGCAAACAGTTGTAGTCGTCTTCCAATAAAAGCATATTTATTTATACACAGCCCCGCTATGAATATATGTATATGTATATGTAAATGTTTATATGCATGCATGTATGTGTGCATGCCCATTGAATTGTTATTGTAGCTGGATCGAGCAGACGTTTATGACTCTCGACTCGTTGAAGACTAATGAGGCAAGTGGTTGCTGCTCGGTGCAACGATTGGGTGGCTAAGCGAGTAATTGACGAGCCATCAGCCACCAGCCAGCTGAGCGCTTCCTCTCTCCCTCTCCCTCTCTTGCTCTGTCTCCATCTCTCGCTTTAAGTTGGACTCTAATATATGGTTAAAGTTCAGGTGGTTGGATTAGACACTAAGTTGCGGATGGGGAACGGGCAAGAACTTTGATTTGACTTTGAGCCCAAAACTTCAAACTTAGCCAATTTTTTGATGTAGGTTCGCTGGCCACAAGACTCAAAAGCGCTTTGCTGAAATTAAAACAGGAGCGGTTCAGCCCACAAAGAAAATTGGGCAGATTTGTAAAACTAAATCATTTCAAAGATATTTAAAAAGTTCTATAGAATTTGTCAAAAACTTGATCAGCCTTCACTTCAAGAAATACCCACCTGCAATCTAGCAAGTTTGGCGTATCTATAAATAAAAAGCCTCTCTTTTGACACTAAACTGGCTTGTTAACCGAAATATTTACGTTGTCTGCTGTGGGTAGGCCAAATGATAGCACACCCGCAGTCACAGGGCCAATATCCCAACCCCAACCCCTAAGACAGACTTTAACTTTCGCTTGGCGTATGAATAAGAAAAAAAAGAAATTCAATTGAAAGTTTTGCTTAGTGGGCAGGGTCTCATCCATTACGGCGTAACAAATCCCACAAACGAAATTGATAAAAAAACAAGTAAGATTGCTCTAGTCGGGACCTCCCGACTAGGAGATACCCTGAACCCAGCATTTAACACATACACACAAACTCTCGGCACTAAAT
>SCDY01002536.1:0-15992 GCA_004143825.1 Drosophila micromelanica | reverse complement strand
TTTGCGATTTTAGTTGTTATCGGTTTGCCACGCCCCCAGTGGGCGCATCCCAAAATCCTTAACACTTTATCTGACGCGGGTACACACGAGTATATATCCGAAATTTCAAGTCTCTAGCTTCATACGGACAGACGGACAGACGGACAGCAAGACGGACATTGCACAAAACCAATATACTCTTTTACTTCGTGAACGAGTATAAAAAAAAAATGTGTAGAAGAAAATTTTATCTTATTACGGGCGTTAATTACGAAATACAAAACAACAATAACAGGAAAACATGAAAACAACAACAACAAATGCAAGGAAGCTTCAACTTGAGCGCCATCTCTGCTTTATGGTGCAACCTGGAAAATTAAGTTGTCCACTTGTGCCAGATATTCAGGGAAGAGACGGAAAGAAGGAACGAAAGCAAGAAAAAAAGCAAGATAAGCATAGATAACCAACTGCAATGTGCCGCATTTTGTGGAAATATTCTCTAGTTGTTATTGTCATTGCGGTTTTCGTTGTTGTTGTTGTTGTTGGAGCTGCACAAGTTTTATGACCCGCCGAGCAATATTGTTGCAAAAGGACATTTTTCATTAGAACAAAGCAAAGGACCGCATTTTACATGAGTTCTAGTGAGATTAAGGATAACATTGAGGGTACTTACAACAAACGAGTATGCTTAATCAAAAGCGCAGCAGTAAAAAAACAATAATTAGATAAATTATGTATGTATGTATGTGCTCTCGAAAAAAATATTCAAACTATATCGATTTTTGTTGCTTATTTTTAGTCTCTACATAGCAACATATTAAAAAATTAGAAAGGGTCCCATTAAGTATTCCTTAAGCATCGAGCTCGATAAACCTAAAAGAATTCCATATATTTATTTCGATATATTTACACTTAGACTTAAGTGTTGAACTTAATTTCTGCTTTAAATGTTGAAATAATTGACAAAAATATTATATGAGCAACGAAAAATTAAAGTAAATACTGAATTAGCCATCTTATTGGATAAAATTAAAATAAACATTTAGTAAATTCGTAATCATAAATGCATTTACAAAATAGTAACTTTGCAATAATGGTAACTAAATTATAAATTTATGTATATAAAGCTGGTTTAAAATTACAATATGAAAGGAAACTGTTGCCATGACAGCTAAATTAATTACTTTTAAATAAAATACACCAAACTTGAAAGTAAACTTTGAAGCAGGTTTGTGCACTTTATAACTACTTTGTTCTTTTTTTTTATCCGATACGCTCTGAACTAGGTTTCAAAGCGCTTAAAATCATAGACAATGTAATTTATGAGCCAAATATGATAGCTTGCTTTTGGAGTGGCTCATTAATTAGAGCCCGTTAAGCAACTTGATTTAGACTGAAAGCTGACAGGCGACTGGCATGAAATATTGCTGGAGAGGGAACGGCAAAAAGGGTAGAGTAGTAGTAGACTACACTTGTAACCAGCAACTGGAAAAATAAAAAACAAAAACACTAAATAATTCGAAAAAAAAGTTCTAGGTAAAAACAATTGACTGGATGTGTTGCATTGGTCACAATCCGAATAAGCCTCTGATCTGGGATTACACACATAAGCGGCTTGCATTTGCGTTTGCCGCAACAAGCAACAAAACAACAAAACGGCAAAACATATTGATTCAAAAGAGGAGTTAAGCTTTGTTCGAATTAAAGTCGCACCATTTTTAAAAATTTATATTCAGCGTTGCTGATGCACAAAACATGCATTTTATAGGCCAAATAAGTCACGGACAAAAGACTAACAAAGTAAAGCCTGCTGTTCAATATCCTGCACGGAACATAATTATAAATCACAGGCTGCTATTTCAGCCCCTGCTCGGCTGCGCTTGGCCACACTCAAATAACTTAACGGCAAGTTGATACGTTCAATGCCAGACTTAGGGCCAAACGGACTTTGAAAAGCCATCATCAAGTGCATGTAACCGAGGAGAACTACTGCAGCCGATATATATCGCCTCGACACTGAACGACAAATATAAATGCTGGCTCATCAATAGCAGAGTGCGGAAAAGTGAATGCGGCGACACACACGTACACTATCTGTGCTGTTGTAGATATAGCAACCGGATGAATGGCTGTTGAATGCGCTGATGGGAAGCAACAGAGTAGCCGGAGAAAGGGCAGGATTTCAGCGCATTTGATGTTTGTGGCTGTATTGTGGTGATGTCGAGCAGCAGGAATGGTGCTGCAAAAACGACAACCAGAAGAACCATAGATGGTGCGGTCACTTCTAACTGAACCACAGACTCCCCACATTTCCGGCACTGGTTAGTGCCAAACTTTGCTTGGACCTTATTCGAATCAGGGAATTCAATTAACATTTGCTTTATGCATGAGACACGTGAAAAACCCACACAACCAGGATGTCCGCTGACCAACCTGTCCAACATATCTACATTTCTTTTATAATTGCCAGCACATTTGATGTTAAAAACTTTCCTATTTGTATTTGTCTTTGCCAACTTTCAGCTATGCTCGAATACAAACACACGTGAAGCATGCAAAACGCAAAAAACACATACACACATATTCACACACGCTCACACACAGCGGTTCTCAGAGGACTGTGCGTGCTAGCTGTTTGTGATTGTACGTCGGGGCGTATGCGTAATTTTTCTTTTACTTGGCAGTGCAAATAAAATATTCTCGTTGCGTGTAGGTTTTACTTTACATTCTGCTTTTACATCTCGGCCCAACCCGATACGAGGGCGTTGCAACTTTGTTGACTGACAGCTTGAAACACATCTAAATTGGCTACACGAGTTTCCCCACTTGGTGAGGGTAAGAACCGTAAGATATGAGCGAAAAGTGTAGAAAAGTTTAGTAATTATAAGTACGGCTTTAAGCTGTTTGTCGCTTTGATAATTTATTTGAATTGTGAACCGAGTTGGCGGTACAGATTATAAAGATTAAATTTATTAATTGCGCAGAATGCGCACACTAAGTTTAAATAATTTCAAACTTATTACTCTTTAAGGATAATTATAAAAAATTGTGACAGTCTTAAAAATAAGAGGAAGCTGTGGCTTCTTCGATCAAAAAATAGTTTAAATAATAATAAAATTTTGTAACTGAATATTGGGATGCTTTAATATAAAAAATCGTTTATAGGGTGAATTGCGCAAAAGCGCTCCTTGTAACAATGTCTACTTTCAGATAAATAGAATAAGATCTTGAGATTTGAGACAGCTTTAATTTAAAAACTATTCAACTCCTGAAAAAACTATATAAACTTAGCGAGGTTAAACATTAACTTTTTAATAAGTTTTGTTTTTGGTGTAATATTGAAAAATCTGTTTCAGAAGAGAAAATTTCAGTCGGTGTTCGTTGCAGTCAAACCACAGCTCGTTGCCTGCAACTCAAATGCAATCAAAGCAGCACCAGAATTATTGAGAAAAACTTCATGTTGATGTCGAGAAACAAAAAATTTAAAAAAAAAACAAGTGAGAAGGGTCTAGTCGGGGCCGCCCGACTAGGAGATACCCTAAACCCTGCGATCTGGTTATATAAACATTTCAGCTCAGTCTACACACATACACACACACACACACACACACACACAGATACAAATGCACGACGCACTCACTTTACTCGGTGCGCGTGCCCTCAGTACAGAAACGAAATCCTTGTTTTCTTCTAAACGAAATGTATGATCGTTATGAAATTTTCAGGACTTATTAGGGACATCAAAATCTATGTACAACCATTTTGCAGGTCTGTAGTATTTGATTTGCGATTTCATTGGTTTTTTCAATATTGGGGGCGATTGGGGTGAGGTATCCAATTTCGAAGGTACCAAAATCTGCGTCTAGCTTACACAAATATTACGCATTAATTTTGTTGCTTCTATCTCTTATCGTCGCCGAGATATTGTAAGAAAACAAATGATATTATCGATTTTTATCGATATTAATGAAACGGATCAAGTTATTGAAAAAAATTAAAAACTTGTATTGCGTATTATATATACGAACTGAATGAGACCAAGATCAGCTTTCTAGCTTTTGTAGTCTCTGAAATCGACGCGTTCATACAGACAGACGGACGGACAGACAGACAGACAGACAGACAATGGGGTCGGAGATGCCTCCTTCTGCCTGTTACATACATTTGCACAAAACCATTATACCCTGTTTTACCCATTTTCAATGGGTTCAGGGTATAAAAATAGATATATATTTATGCGCATATTAATGCGCCAGAAAAAAGAGCCCTCTCTACCTGTATGTTTTCCAGCTGCTAGCAATGAAATAGAACAACACATAAAACAAACAAGTAAGATTGAGATACAGTGTACACAGCATTTAACACATACACACAGACTCTTGGTACTTAATGAGTATTGAGGTGGTTAAATTAAAAAAAAAAATTTGCCAATTACAAAATGAAACATACCACGCCGGGAATCGAACCTGGGACCCACAGCTTTAGCTGCACAACTCTTATAGATTGCACCTCACTCCCATTTAAAGTCACTTATAATATAAAATATCTTAATCATCTTTAAAAAAAAATTCCAGCAAACGTTAACAAAAACCCTGCTTTTGCCATAAAAATGATAAATATTAATAATTATTAATAATAAAAAAAAAGAAAATATAAATTCCACTATGTCCCCGCGGGATTCGAACCCGGACCCTTTATTTTAAGTTGCACAACTCCTAACGGCTGCACCACTCTTTCTGTTATTTTTGTTGCAATAAAATTCAATTTTACTATGCAAAAAAAAATTCCAAGAAAAACGCTAGACAAAATTTTGCTTTTGCATGTGTGTGTGTGCACATAAACACAGAAATTGCTTGTGCTGCAGCTTGGGCCCCACTTCGGAAAGAGATTCTTCATTTGCTCGTAAACTAAATGTATGATCGTTATGAAATTTTCAGGACTTATTAAGTGTTACATATATCAAAATGTAAGTACAAACCAATTTACAACACTGTAGTATTTGATTTGCAATTTTATGGTTTTATCGATATTGGGGGCGATTGGGGGGAGGTATCCAAAGATATCCTAAAAAGTTTAAATTGTTCGTATGCTTTACGCTCTAGTGTTTATAGCTTGGGCGATATGCTTAAAAAACCGAGTCAAAAAAGCAATTAATATCGATAACAAGAAAACGGAAATATTTATCGATCTTTTGAAGTAAACTTGATCTGCGTATGGTATATCCGAACCGAATGAGTCCAAGATCAGCTTTCTCGCTTTTGTAGTCTCCGAAATCGACGCGTTCATACAGACAGACAGACGGACAGACAGATGGACATGGCTTAATCGACTCGGCTAGTGATCCTGATCAAGAATATTTATACTTTATGGTTTCGGAGATGCTTCCTTCTGCCTGTTACATACATTTGCACATAACCATTATGCCTTGTTTTACCCATTTTCAATGGGTTCAGGGTATAAAAAACAACAGAATGGTATTATTTGCGTGAAGAGGCATGTCCCACAAATTCCAACTTCATACTGCAATTAATACATATATATTTTTTTAAATATCTCATTTTAATAATATTTCGATTGCTATCAAGATTCAATAACTTCAAAATAATTAATTTCTAGTATGTAAAGAATACAATTTACATAAAATCCATATATTCGATTTAATGTAAATTGTATTCATAGCTTGATAGCTTAAATATTCAACAGATTCTTGGACAAAATCTTGATTGTGAAGATAACATTCACATCCACTTGGCCGCTATATTTAAGCACAAGTTTGTAGTATCCCGAAGGTAAAATTTCTGGAAAACCATCGCCGGTCAACGAACACTCATTCAATTTATATGTACTCTGTGGAAAAGGGGGCTTAAATCCATTTCTATAGTCTGGAAAATTTGAGCACTCGGCAACATTCTTATAAACAATCTCATTGTAATAGCTATTTAAAAAGTCAAACATCCGCATCTTACTGATTCCATAGGGTAACAGTTTGTAATCTTTTTCGTGGCCGCTAAAGCTATTGAAACTTAAGCCTTCAACCTGCCGAATAAAAAATACAATTATTTGCTTCTGTCACAAGGCGCCTCTGTCTTACCATAGTGGTTTTATCAGCATCGAATTTCCAGTCCACAACACAAGACAAAGTTATTTCCGAACGAGATTTTCGGGCTGTCCAACAAGATATATTGAATTTGTTCTCGTTTGAGCTGTTGGCATCTATAGATACTATTTCGATGTCCCAGTTGCGCTTTAGTAAATAAAAGCTATTTCTATGAAATTGACAATGCGTCCAATAGGCTTACCAGACTGGCACATCTATCAATTTGAAGTATCCATAATATCCCCAAAAAAGCAAACGAAATCAGTTTTAAATATAACATTTCACACTCACTATTTAGATACAAATGTATTATTACAGTCATGGTTAGTTCGGTTGCGAGCTTATATACAATTTTCAAAAAAATATTAGCGGAAATTAAGCGAACCTGTCCATTTTATCTAACTATCAATCAATATAATAAATTGTGTCTCAGATAAAAATATTACAACTTCCAGTGTGAGTACTTCAGGTTTTACACATAACTTACACAGTTATTATTTTACGAAAGCTTTAATAACGCTTTTTATTTTAATTTTTAACACCGATTTTCAACGATTTTCCCTATAAAAAAATAGGGAATTCTGAGTAAATAAACTTCGTATTGCACAAGATTAACTCGAGTCAGTTTTTATTGCAAATAATGATGTGAATATAAAGTTTCACAACCCAGATAATATTTATATATTTAAATATTTAGGGTAGTTTTTAATTTGCTTTTTCATATAACACATAATAGTTCGGTGACCGAACATTTCGTTAAAGGTATAGAGTATCCGACATTAGGGGATTCATAGTAATTATTATACTCGTGGATGGAAAATGATCGGCTTTGATTTAAATAAACAAGTATTTTAACACGCTATTAAACAATTTTGAAGTGCTATCATGGTCAATTAAATTGATAGATATTAGCGCACTTTGGAACTTAATGTAACTGTCTATGAAAACAATAAATTTTATCTTAAATAAAAAAAAATTTTAAACTTCCATATGCATGTGGAGCCCCTTTGTGTGCATGGAACGAGGTCCAACCTTGGGATTACCCTTGCAGGCTTTGATTGTGGAATGTTGCATACATCAACTCAGTTATGCTTAAAAAACCGAGTCAACAAAGCGATAAATATTGACAATAAGAAAATAAACTTGATCTGCGTATGGTATATACGAACCGAATGAGTCCAAGATTAGCTTTCTAGCTTTTGTAGTCTCTGAAATCGGCGCGTTCATACAGACAGACGGACAAACAGACAGACGGACAGACAGACATGGCTAGTGATCCTGAATAATAATATATATACTTTATGGGGTCGGAGATGCTTCCTTGTGCTTGTTACATAGATTTGCACAAAACCATTATACCCTGTTTTACCCGTTTTCAATGGGTTCAGGGTATAAAAAGGAAATCTTTAAAAAAGTGAAAAACATAATCAAGAAATTGCGTCTGGCGGCGCTTTCAGTCCTCTCCAAAGTCCTGCTGTTAAATTGATGAATGCATTGCTGGCACGAAAATAACAAAATCGGAAATAACAGAACACCCAGCAAAACAATAAAAAGAACAACAACTGGAACAACTGGCATTCGTTTTACAATCAAAGATGGAGGCGCAAATAATGTGAACCTGCTGTGGACAGGACGCGATGCTTATTCTGGCAATAAAAACAAACCCACACACGAGCTCTGCGTGTGTGCATACCGCTTTAAGTGTGAATGTGTGGGTGTAACTGGCAATTGTGATGCATGTAAACAATGAAATGAACAAATCAACATTTTATGAAATATCGACAAGTGATATCAATCATTGTTGTTTCCAGTGTCAATGGCCCCCCCCACCCCCCCCCCCCCTTTCCACACTGTACGTGCTCCCCATTGACCAGTGGCTATTGCCAATTGCTGTTTGGTGTGAATTGATGCGAATAGGTTTTCAACAGAAACAACTTTTATTTGATGTTTAGCTGTTGTTCGATAAGTCGTAAAGTTGTTTATGCCCTCAACAAAAGTAAACATACATACATGCACTTACACATAAATTCTACCTGAATATTATATGTATTTTTTATTGATTTCGAGTGTAGCTACTTATAAGGTTTTTGTACCTTGAAACGATTTAAAATGGTCGAAATGCGCATATTGATTTTCTGCGAACGTATGTAACAGGCAAAAAAAGTCATGTGAAAAGGCTCTCATCGAACATTGAAAGGTATTTAAAATCAATCAACAATTCTTAAAAATTATTTTATTATTGATTCTTAAAATTTGCAAAATATGTTTAGCTCAGCACATAAGTTCAATTAAATTGATACGCATCGAAAAATGATGCGCACAAAATATACTTGGCGGCAACAATTCAGCTTCATTTGGCGCGTGACAAATTTTCAGCAACGACGCGCAAATCGAAATTAAAATTCGCAGTCCACGTATCGTAATAAAATTGAATGTATTGCGGGCGGGAATTTTCGCAGGATATTTTATATGGTGGATATATTTACATATTTTCATATTATGCTAGGTGAAGCATTTTACAAGTGATTGGACGATATACTGTTAATTATAATTGTGGTAAAATAATTTTGGGTAATTAAGTTTACATGCAGCTGGCAACAAAATATCCATTTTCTGTTTCATTTTAATTTAAAATTCCTAACGATATAAAATTGTGTTTGTATTTACATTTTTAAACATATTAGAGAGGGCCGGCTATTTAACTTACACTTTAAAACAAAATTGCAATGGGTGGTGATTTGTATTTTATGAGGTCTCTCTTTTATTGCAATGTGATTTTTGTAAACCACAATCGGAAATTTCGCTCTATTTTAAATGCGGCATTAGTTATCCACACCATGTTCTAATTCAGCAGGATGTAAATTATGTGCAACTATTAAATGAATGAATGTAGTTTACAATTAGACAACTATATTTCCAATAGTTATATAGGGGCTCTCCAAAATCGATATTTTACAAATATTGTCACTTCTGTCACTTTGTTGGTGTTTGCATTCATGTAGCGCATTTGCATAGCTCACAAACAGCAAGACACACAAATTTACATACACATATATACACTCGCCAAAACACACGCATACACGCAAATCAATTACTTCCGCCTGTTCTTTGCTTCCGTTTCGCAGTTGTTGCGTAAACAGCGAACTGCAAGGCGACTCATTCCCCGAATATTTCCGCATCCTGAACTCCGAATTTTAGACCGTAAGTCTCCCTCGCCCACCACCCTCGTATCGCATTCGCAACTTTGTCGCTTTGTTTAATTTTATTTGTTTTGGCCGACGGCGCGTATACGCAACGCAATGCAATATTGAAAAATTCCTTTGTTGTCATTTGCGTTACTCGTTGACTTGGCGTCGCTTTCGCACTGTTTATATGAGAATTTCCCTCCCACTACCTAGCAACCCCTCTCCCTTGTCATTGCTCACTTTTCTGTTCCGCGTTTATATTGTTTTGTTTGTCTGTTTGTGTTTGATTTTCCTGTGTACGGTTGTTTTCCTTCTAGAATTTTTAGTGTCAATTGCAATAAAGCCATTTGGTAACCAGTACACATTTGTATTTGTATTTGTCAAAGTTGCTCTGTGTGTGCTCGTGTGTGTGTGTGTGTGTGGGTGAGTCTGGGTGAGTGTGTGTGTCTTCGTGTGGATGTGTGTGTTGATAGTATCGAACTTTGTTTGTCCCCGGCAAATGCGCACAAATTGTTTAAGTTTCGGGCAATTTTAAAACAGATTTCTAATTTACTAAAAACTCAATAAAATAAACACATTTTTTTTATTGATTTTTGTATAATAATCAGTGGCACACAAAATGTAAAAATAAATACCAATAAAATTTCAATTTCAAAATTGTTCTTCTCCATCGTTGGATTATTAAAACAGGAATTTCATTAGAAATGGAATTTGGGCAAGAGAAATTATGATTTTTTTAAATCCTTTCTTTTACGAATTTGCATCTCAGTGTTATTTATTTTCAAATATAAACAATATTTAAAAAAAGAATTAGATCTAAACCTACTATAAATAATTTGGTTGAAAATTATTCAACCATTTGTAAATTAAATCATTTAAACTATGACAAATGTCATTCCTTATGCAATTAATCTCATTAAGCCAAGTACTTAGCAAATTAGGCATTTGTACGCCTCGAGCGCATTAAGCCAATTATGGCCAAGTACTTAGCACTCACAAGTCCTATAATGAGAGCGAATACATTTAAATTTATGCAGATGATTTTCAGCTGTAAATGTGTAATTTCAAATATTTATTGGAACTTTAGCAAAATTCATATAAATTCACAAAGCGAAGTTCAAAATGACGGGGAGAACGCTGCCGGGTCGGCCTATTTACAATCATTAATCATGGGGACCTGTAATTTATCTTCCGACTGGAGGTATTCTACCTGTCGCCTATTTCAAGACGAAGAGGGGATAGCTTTGCTGAGGGCGCACACCTGCAGTGCCTTCAAAAAGTTCGCCTTCCTTGGGGCTTCCTCGAAATACTTTCTAAATACTTTTTTAATAGCTTAAGAGTATTTCCTGTTTTTTATTAAACACGAATAAAGTAAACTGAGGCGCTACAAGCTCCAAACATATGCCCAACATTTTTTTTGTGCTTTTTGTGTTGGTATAAGCGCAAAACTTTGTCACCACCATTGTAAAGTTTCGTGGGCATCCCGCCCACCCCGCTCCGCCTTTCCATCCATCCATCCAGCCAGTCACCACATAATACATAATGACATCGTCTCTGATGCTGACTTGCACCTGCAGCCGCTGTGATTCCCTGCCATGCTCCTGGGATAGTCCATCGGTAGGGCGGGCACCTTTATGTAAATCTGCTAAATTAAGTGCCAACCGCTTTTTGGGCCAATGTAGTTTGAGCCATATGCTAAGAGTCAGCTGCTGCCGTATCTCCCTCTCTTGTCGTTCGGCTTTTTGACCAATCCTCTGCTTCTTCTTTATTTTTATTAATTTCCAAGTTGCTGCTTGTCGCACAAAAATTTAAATGAAATACTTTGCTGGTCTGTCAGATAAATCGTCGCACCTGAGGAATACCATAATAAAATTCTTTAATATGGCCAAGACATTTGCTCTTGGGACTTTTTACTGGACTTTTTAAAGGAATTTGTGTAAATAGAATATTATTATGAAATATTTGTAATATGACTTTAGTTGAGTTTTTATATTTTTATTTCGAAAAAAAAAAATACATAAGAAGGGATTTTACTCTTCGTATCACAGATTTAAGATATATTTAAACCAATCCTTAAAAAAGCCCAGCTAAGCGAATTTTAATCCATTTATATTCCTATTTCTAAGTCCCAATATTCATGGAAAGCCTAAAAACTATAATCCCACAGCTAGAATCCGTTAACAAATTGAAAGAAGAATTTTAAATACCTTACTCCTTGGCTATAATGACTGAGCCAGGCAGAGCGGCTATGCAACAAATAAATCGCAAAGGCAACATAATACGCTAGACAACAAAAGGAACAACGAAACACAAATAAAGTTGCAGGACATTCAATGAGCTCCGGCCAGGCCCGGGTTAAGGCTCAGGCTCAAGCCCGACTACGAACACGCCCGAGGGCCAGGCACACGCTCATTTACTTTGTCGCTTGCCAAATGCAGCTCCGGCTATGGCTCAGCTCCGGTTAAAAGTAAAACAAAATACCCAGTCTGGCCGTGGAGTGGGGGGCTGGTGGGGATCGGGTCCAACAGGCGTTGCGCGTCATTAGGGCAGCATGCACGACTGGGCTGAAGACGGCTCCAGTTTCATTGGACGTGGACAACATGAAATTGTTGGTAAAGTGAAAAATTTATTTCACAATTCCCTGTTAAAGGATTTCTATTTCCGCTTTGCGCCGCAGACAGAGAGCCCCCAAAAATAGGAAAGCCCAACGTAACGCAATAAAACTGTAAGCACACAGTTTCATTCAGGCACACAGAAACCAAATGGGAAGAGAGAAATAAATAATATATACAAACACATATATATATATTTCTATATGTTGGTATGGTGTTGTGTGTGGTGTATGGTGTCGCCGGCATTTTAATAGTTTTGTTAGCCTTTTTGCCGGCTTTTCCTGCCGCCAGGCGACAGGAAGTAACTTTTATGCGCGCCCTTAAAAGGGACTTTCGGGTGAGAAGTTTGGAAATGCTCGCGACTGAAAGGCGTTGCCTCTGGCTGTGTCTGAATGGATTTTGTGGCTCTTTTTATTTGGCACCCGGCTCGAACCCCTTCCCAATGCCGTTGGCTTTTTAATGTAAGCGCCGCGGCTTCTTCTTTTTTCCCCCAATGCCACTTCACTCGCTCGGACTGAACGTCCGCCGTCTGGGCGATAATGGAACGTAATGTCATTTGCCACTGAGCCCGTTGCCGAGTACCAATTCCACTTCCAGTGGCAGCGCCATTGGCCATGCCAAGAAAAACACCAAAACCAAAGTCATGCCGAGTCCTGGTTTTTGCACATACTTTGGACTGTTCGGTGTTTTTGTCTGTTGCGCTGTAGGGTAATTGTTTAGGGCATAGCTCGTGTGTCGAAATTGAAATGTCTGGCCAGTTCGTTTAGGTCTGGGCTTACTATTAACTTTTTGTTGCTTTTCCATCAGCCAAGCTAAGGGGAATGTAGAACAGATGGTCAAATATATAAGCAAATCACAATGCAAATAATTGTTAGGAAAAAAAGGTAACCGCACAACGAGCCAAGATGTAAAAACAATACTTATAATATAACAAGAGCTTAAAACAATTAAAATTGTTCTTAAATATTATTTTTATTTCTGAACAATATATATTTTTGTAATTTGTAAGTCCATATATGTGGGTTTAAAACTGAGGGAGATACAAGGTTTCTGAGATCAAAAGAAAATGACTAAATCCACTAAGTTAGGCGTCCTGATCAGCAATATGTATACTTTGTAGGGGATAATTATATCGGTCTCTTAAATACGTAGATTTGCAGAAAACCATTATAGGCTTGTTTAACCAATTTTAATGGGAGCAGGGTATAATAAATCACAACAGAAAAACGTGCAAAGACACAAAATTCAAAAAACCTAAGGCAAATGGAAAACAACTCAAGGGCTTACATGTATATGTCAAGTATACGTAAGGTGTATGTGTACATCTGTATGTGTGTGAATGTGTGCTGGTATTATTTCTCAAGCTGCTCTCTCTCTCTCCCTCTTGTAACTCTCTAGACAGCAATTGAAATGACAGATAAAACTTTTTCTCTTGAACTGCTCTTAGTTGACATTTTAAATGCGACTTGCATGAGATATAAGCCTAGGAAGCCCAAAGAAGCCGCAATGTAACAAACACAAGCGGTTGTCCTTTGCACTTTTTGGTTTGCAGGCAGGAAAGTCAACGCTCGCGGCCCCTGAAGCACACACAAGAATAATTTGCTTATCTGGGGAACCGAATGGAAGGTATGAGTATCTCGGAATCTTGAGTTAGTTTCGACATGTTGCAGACTCTTTGTGGGGATCCATTTGAAATGCACGCGATTTTGAGGCACTTGAAAGTTGTGAGTGCGTGGCGATGTATTTGACTCGGCAGGGCGACAGTTTTCTAAGAGGATTTTAATTAACAAGCATCAAGTGCAAGGATTTCAAAGATTCTTCAAGAAGCCACACACATGACCGAACGCAAACAGAGACAGACACAAAGACTGGCCTGGAATTGGGGCGAGTATGGGAGCTGCGATACGCCTGGGGTTGACTGCCGCCATATTGAAATTCATTAAGATGGCGTCGCCGTCGCCGCTGCGCTTGTCCCCGCATCGGATTAATATGGCAAGTAAAATATTTATAGCATAATTCTAGGAGCTGCTACATCACAGCGCATTGTGCTACTCATTGTTGTGGTGCTCGAGCGCGCGTTAAAGAAATTAATTAATATTCTGTTCCACGCTTTGTTCCTCCACCCTTGTCTCACTTACGCGCCCACACACACGCACACGCATACACACACACACACACAGACTCACGCACACACTGGGGGTTTAATAATGGCGCATGTGTGACGCGTTTTTTGTTGCGGCTTATACAAAGCCGTTGCCAAGATATCGCCCTCTCTCTTTCCCTTATTTATCTCTACACCATCACATAAATTACTTTTTATACCCTGCACTCAAAGAATACAATATTACTATTTACAAGACAATAGATATGGCATAAAAAGGATATATAAAACATATTTTTAATAATCGCATATATATTAGATTTGTACATTAATGGCAGATTTAATACACCCATTGTTAATAAATTTGCTGAAGGATATGTCGTTCCCCATCTCATTTTGAGATAACATGTTCGCTTCGTTACTTTTCGGTTACTTGCTAATTTTTATCGTAAGTCCTCGAGTGTTGTTTTTGACACTAGTGAATATGATTTAATATGTATGTGTGTATACGGTTAGTGGCCTTAAATACATAATGCACAACAAAAAATGTATTGTTCTTTATAATGAATATGTTATATAAAGAAATGTTTGTCATCAGTACAAACATGAATTTGCTACTTCTGTTCTATATTTTTACTATTTTTTCACTGATAACAAGAATTCTGGATTGTCCTTCTTTGTTCAAAATCGCCCCAATTCCATATGTTTCATCTCTAGAGCAGTTTTACTTATTAATTTTTGTTCACATATATTTTTAGGTGCTTATCGAAAATCATTTATTTTTTTCTAATTGCAATTAAAATCCGAAAATAATGATTAAGTGCAGTGGCAGGTACCAAGAAACACACCCAAGTTTGGAGCAACTTTAAACATAAGAAATTCCAGTCAGACGCTCCTGCATTCAGCCTGGGGTGCCAGTTGTAGGGGTTCTATGTCGGCATTATCGCGCTTCACACCTGGCTCCTGGCGAAACAATGCGAGTCTGGCAGCGCATATTTGTGATATGGGCTAACTGTAATTGCAGCCGCCTGGGGCAGGCATAAAGGCCAGCCCCTTGGATGCTGGCACGCGAGGCTCGCCGCTCGTCAGGCAGTTTAACTTAATTACAGGCTCTGTTAACTGACGTCGCGACGGAGGCTCGACTCGTTGTCGCGTCGCCACATCAGGCGTAAATGAACGGAAATGAATTCATAAAATGCGAGGCGTAAATGCGTTGCAAACTCAACGTGCCGCAACGTTGCGCGTTCAAAAGTGTAAATAATATGTGTGCTTAGTTTGTCAAGTACAGAGTAGAGAGTGTTTGCCTTGGAGTATCTGTGTGTGTGTATGTGCGTGTATGTGTGTGTGTGTGGTTGCATTTGTGCTGGCTCTTTGTAGCTTGTGAGTCGGCAGCCTAAAAACCCATCAGCGTCAGCCATCGCTTCTATGAAGGCAATAACAAAATGCCTCAAAAACACTGCACACAAAAGTATGTTGGGTGCAGGGGAAATGAGGAAGGGTGAGGATTGGCAGTGTTACCGAATTAAATAAATAAACTCCCTGCGGCAGCGGATGCTGCACTCGAATACGTTAACATTTAATTTCTGCAGTGCAGTGTAAATAAGTTAGCCCGCTTGAATTTTTGTATATGCCTTTCGGGGATTCAAAATGTCAAAAACTGCAAATTTTATACAAATTTTCTAAGTTATTTAAAAGAGTTTTTATATGTATTTATTATTGGTCATTTTTTTATTTTAATATTTAAGGAATAACACGAATTGCTTTACAAAAGCAATGTGACTGCTGCACTTCACTCTTCACTTACGTGGGTCTTAGCTGGATGGATTTTAATTTAATGTTTTCTTAGTCCTGAGCGGGTCTAAGTTGAAACGCTCGCCAAGCTCGCTAAGCACGTCGAGCGTGCAAGGCGACAGGATCAGTCCACCTTTATCGTCAACCATTTGCATATACTGCATCTCTCTGTCACCAGGGATCAACGGAGGCTGCGTTGGATCGCAGGGAATCGCGTTGCGCAGCAG